>OVBI01000026.1:0-263785 GCA_900406495.1 Sisymbrium altissimum | reverse complement strand
TTGAACCAAGACAGAAGCGAACATAGCACCCACGCTTACAACCTCGTCTCTCTGGACAAGACCACAGAGAACTTGACAATACATACTCTGTTTGGCATCCGGACATAGTATGATCTCGTCCGGGCTTGTACTACTTTTTGCCGGGCTCCTAAAATATTTGCTCTTTATAAAGCTCGTGACCGCGGGAGCAAGAGGTAAACCACAAGAAGTTGTGGATATCAGTTGAGTGAACGTAAAGCTCATCACCTTTCCTTGCTTAAAACCATCGACATGCCTATTAATCAAAAAAGATAATCAATCTATCTTCGTGATGAAAGCATCGTATATATAAAAGAAGGAAGTATGTAGAAATTACTTGGACAAAACGAGCGAGCTTAAGGCAGAGACGAATAGAATATTCTCAAAGAAGATGTTGTTCACTGGAAATATCTTTGGATTCCCACTTGAAGTTCCAGAGCTAAATAACCATTAATTACAATACTTTATTTTTATTCATCAAATCATTCATATTTATATATATATATATATATATATATATATATATGGAAGAAACTGTTGTTAATCAATGATAAGGTCGTGTATACCTTAGGAAAAACGCGGTAATGGGTTCGCCTGAAATGATATCCGAGGGCCCTCCGTTTGCGATACGATCGATATAAGGCTTCATATCTTCATAGCTCACCACCGGTACGTTCTTTTTGAAAAGCTCTTTATCGGAGCTCCCATGGAGAAAATGTTGTAAGTACTCTGTGTTTGCGTTAGCTTTCAGTATCTTCGTCAATACATCCTCTTGTATTTGCTTCGGATTAGCCGTCAGCTCTTCGAGAATAGTGAGATCACAGCCTAGACTCATATTTGTTCCTTTTAGATGTCTGATGATCACCACCCATCCCATGTCAGGGTTTCTTTATGTATAGATGGAAAAGTATTTAAAATATCAAGCGTGGAAGACGATTTGATTTGTTTTAACGTTAAAACTATTTAGTTTATACAAGCCAAGCTTGACTACGCGTGGGTCGATTCGAAGATGGACTAATTAGTTTAATGTATAACAAGGTTTGGATATCTGTCATTCATTGATCTATGCTTTCATTAAGAAATAAATTAAAACGGTTTTCGTACCGATCATTTTCTAGAAGTCTTCGGTGGATCGATTTAAGTCTTTAAATTAAAGATGAACTAGGCAGAAAAGTTGAATGTATAAACCAGATTTGGATATCTGCCAATATAAATCCACGTCTACGACAGATACGCAAGTTCTTAAAATGTCAAGCGTGGAATTTGATTTTCTCTTTTTTTGTTCCTTTAATTTTTTAATAAAAAGGGTTTATAGTTTATCTGAATATCCACGATTCATGCATGCATGTATGTCAAAACATTCATTGACATTGCTATAATTAAGAAATAAGTTTAATGTTTTTGTTCACCAATCATTTTCTGGAAGTCTTTCTTCAAAACCAAGTGGTGGTGGTCTAGTGGCTTTCACTTGGGGAGGAGTCGTCCTGTTGGTTTAGGCCAGGAATCGATTCCCCTCAAGTGCGAAGTTGCTAAACATTTCCCCATTTGGCCACACGGATATGGGCCCATGCTTTAGAGCCCATTTGCAAATCCGGAGAGAGGGTCTATCCATGGGCTGCACTTCCCCTGGGGATTAGTTGGGCTTCGGTCCAGATANAAAAAAAAAAAAAAAAAAAAAAAATGACATAATAACTCATGTCAACAAGCGAATAATAACGAATCCAAATAAAAACCTACATTGGTTCAACGGTACAAATAGCACAGATTCTTGTCTGAAAAGTTATCTTTAAAACGATACCGCCAAACATTTAAAATTTTTGTTTATTAATTATTCTTCAAGTTGTGATCTAATTTTTTTTAGTGGCCGTCATCACCATATCCAAACAGATCATATCTGGATTAGATAAGAGGAGATTTGTCGCTGAAGAACCTAGCAAGAACTTTGTCTTCTAAAACCTTTAAAGCCTCAGCAGAGTTTATGGATAAAGGTGTCTTGTATTGAGATATAGAAGAACCTCGGGAGACAAAAAAATCCATGAGAGAATCAGACATTCCTTGTTGGACAACCCTTATCTCTAGAGCTCCAATCGGTCCATCTTTTCTCCTTGAGTTCCTATAAATCAAACTCAACGATTCCTCAATGACACAACAATATTCCACCAATACTTTGTTATCGAGCAGTAGAGCATTAGTGCTATTGTTGACTTTGGCTTTTAGTTCCAAGTAAAAAACGTAGTGACCCGGTACAGTGGAGATATCAGCATAGCATGTGAAACCTGTTAAAATTAAATCCGAAGATTCAAGAACGAGTGTCGCACGAGCCAACGCCTTTAAAAGATCTTCTTCAGTCGTTGGCTCTAGATAGACGCTTAAAGTAGTATTTTTCCGACGTATGAATCTGAATTGAGGTGTGTTATTGTAAAACCCAATGACCTGTAAAACATCTCCCATTCTAAATCTGTGTAAACCTAACAAAGAACATAAAAGTATAACAACATTACTTAAAACAAAAAGAAGTAATTTTCAATTTAGTTAATAACAAATACAATTGAAAGGGACTCTA
Organism: Sisymbrium altissimum; assembly: GCA_900406495.1. NCBI lineage: Eukaryota > Viridiplantae > Streptophyta > Magnoliopsida > Brassicales > Brassicaceae > Sisymbrium > Sisymbrium altissimum. The sequence continues at coordinate 261,204 of OVBI01000026.1, read as the reverse complement.
CCAGAATTGTTTGTGACCAGTGGCTCATAGTAGCAGCCTAACTTCACATTCACAAGATCAACAATCTCGCCAGTGGTTACTCCATCAACATCGACATCTATGAACTCGAAATATGACAGGTTGGGTAGAAATGTGTGGGACACATGTTGTGGTTTGCTTAGAGGTTCCAAATTTATCCCGAAAAATGTTTCAGACGATCCATAAATTTTGGAAACTAGAAGCAGTTTATTAGAGTAAAACTCGAATGATGGGATGTATTGGGCCATAGTTCCTGTAATAATTGCTTCAATGCATTTGGTTTTGGGCCAAAGTCGTGAAATTATACCTTGCCAAGATTTCTGTCCACACTCGTTTTCGATTAGATCTGCCAATTCAGGATTTGGCTCTCCAAGGAGGGTAGAGACAGCGTCTCTACAGCTAAGGTCGATGATCCACTCGCTGACATGACCACATCTGATATTACTAGACAGCTCTTTCCAGTGATTTTCAAGAAAATGGATAACTTAAACCAAGACAGAAGCGAATATAGCACCCACACTTACAACCTCGTCTCTCTGGATAAGACCACAGAGAAGTTGACAGTACGTACTCTGTTTTGCATCCGGACACAGTATGATCTGGTCGGGGTTTGTACTATCTTCTGCCGAGTTCCTATAATATTTGTTCTTTATGAAGCACGTTAACACGGGAGCAAGAGGCAACCCACAAGGAGTTGTGGATATCGGCTGAGTAAACATAAAGCTCATTGCCTTTCCTTGTTTAAGACCATCGACATGCCTTTGATATCAACCAAAAAGCTAATCAATCCATATTGGTCATGAAAGCGTGTTTAATAATTTATGTTGGCAATACATAAAGAAAGGAAAGTATGTAAAAATTAATTACTTGGACATGACGACCGAGCTAAGGGCAAAGGCGAATTGCATATTCTCAGAGTAGGTGTTGTTCGCAGGAAATATCTTTTGATTCCCACTCGAAGTCCCAGGGTTCTCCGTTTGCGACACGATCGATATAAGGCTTAACATCTTCATAGCTCACCACAGGCACGTTCTTCTTGAACAGCTCTTTATCGGAGCTCCCATGTAGAAAACGTCGGAGGTATTCTGTGTTTGCGTTAGCCTTGAGTATCTTGGTCAATGCATCGTCTTGTATTTGCTTCGCATTTGACGTTAGCTCTTCCAGATCAGTGAGATCACAGCCTAGACTCATATTTCTTTTTTTGAAATGTCTGATTCACCCAAACCCATATCAGGGATTTCTTTATACAGATGCAAAAGTATTTAAAATGTCCAGTGTAGAAGACGATTTGATTTATTTAATGTAAAAACTAGAGAGTTATAAGACAGGCTGGACTACGAGTGTATCGGTTCGAAGATGGACTACGACATTTGTCCTGAGCATACAAGTTTAATGTAAAAAAAAAGATTTGGATACCTGCTACTGCTAATAAGTCAACAAGCCAATGATAATGAATCCGTCTAGAAGCCTGCATTGCTGCAACGGTGCAAATAAGCGAATAACACAGATTATGCGCATATTCAAGTCTGAAAAGCTATCTTTATAACGATACAGTCAAGCATTTGAAACTGTTTTGGTCGTCCCTCTACACAATCCATTAAACCGAGAGTGTTACTACATTGAAGAATCTAAAAACAGAGGAAAGCGAAACTCAAAAAGGGGATTTGTGTATCCCAAAGATGCAGAGAACATTCTGTATTAGCCCAGGCTCGGCCGTCATTTCTGCCCCTTCTACTGCTCTCTTTCTTTCTCCGTGATGCCTCTGTCTTGTCTTAGTCCCTGCAAATGCGCAACAAAACATCAGCATCAAACGGTTTTGACTTATTGAGGCACGTGGTGGTTACATGCTGATAATTACGGAAAATAGATATATTTCTTTGTGAATAAACACCATTAGAATCAAAGCAGAGAGACTTTGTTTATTTCTCAGCCCAATCGCAAACTCGTGACCCCCTACAATGCAACATACGGTGGAAATCTTATATATGTACTAATGGATCCATAATGGATCCATGAGAAAATGATTCTCCACCTTTTATCCTAAGTTGAAACTATAAGCCAGAGACTATGATAAGATCTCTGATTCCAAAAGATTCAGACGTATCCTAAATGCAAGGCTACTAAACCGAAAACTCTCATCATTGCTAAACTCAATTACACCCATAACCATTACGCATCTGTTGAACAAAAGAAGGCACGTATCATCACAATATAAGAAAATAGATTGGAAGAAGGTTTACATACCAGTACTTAATCAAGCCGTCCCAGCCGCAAGTTGCGACTTTGCTCTGTTCGAGAGGATGCCATTCGGCTCCAATGCATACTCCGGTGTGACATTTAAGAGTCTTGAATACTCTGCAGCTCTTCCAGTCCCAAAACCAGCACTTACCCTCACCATCTCCTGACATTACAAACCGCCCATCTGGCGAGAAATTAACTTGGCATGCATAACCCGCGGCGATGTGCCCTGCAAACCTCTTCTTCTTATTCAGCTGAAACCTTTCCCGGGTACTGTAGATGAGAATCTGGTTGTCCAAACTCTGTGCCGCAAGCCAATTTCCATTCGGGTGAACAGAAATGGAAGGCATAGAGTGCATATGAGGCTCACTGATATACTTGATAACCACCGGTATCCCAAACTCCCACACACGGAGAGACTTATCATCGCTGGATGTGACAAATCTTCTGTTATTGTCCACAAAGGTGATTGTATTAACCGCACCCAAGTGCTGATCATACTCTTGCGTAATCTCCCCCGAATTAATATCCCACTGCACTATCTTCTTATCGCTCATCCCCGCCAACAAAATGTTCTGCTTGTCATCATCCGGATTCAGCTTGACCACATACGGAATCTTCCCGGTGGAGAAAGTAGATATAACTTGACCAGTTTCAGTGTCCCAGTACTTGATGTTCTTATCATACCCAGCAGTTAAGAACTTAGTTCCATCATTGGAGAAGCAAATATCCCTCACAGCCTTAGCGTGACCCATGTAAGTCCGCATACATTTACCAGAGTTGTACACATCCCAAATCTTAACCTTGCAATCCATACCTGCGGAGAGAAGTAAATGTCCCTGCTTTGGGAAGAACCGAATAGCAGAAACACCTTGCGTGTGACCACTCCAAGTATGAACCAGACGTTTAGGAACGTAGCAATGATCGTTGTTAGCCTTGGCATCTTTAGGAGCTTCGATCCATGACCTCCCTTGATAATCTTTCTCCTCCTTGCCATGGAAAGTACTCTTATCCGCATAATGCTCTCCTTTAGCTTCGCTTTGCTGTCCTTTCTCTTCCTTCTTCTTGGCGTGTTCCTCTGCATACTTCTTCTGCTCCTCAGTCAACTCTCCCTGAACAACCTCCTTCTTCCTCGACCATGGGCTCTTCCTATTCCTCAAAAGCCACGCCTCAGTCGCGGGATTCTCAGCCTCCGGCTCAAGCTCCTCCTTTTTCTCTTCCCCTCCTCTCTCCTCTTTGTTCTTCTCAATCTTCCTCCGCTTCTGCTCGCTCTGAGGGATATTATAAACAGAAACGCCGTCGTTCTGCTTCAGCGCCTCCGCGTCACCGATGTAATTCATCCCGGACGGATCCGCCGCGTAACCGTACTTGTGGAAAGTGTTGTACTGCTCGTCGAACACGAAGGAACCAATCGAGGCGTCCTCCACAAACCCTAGCTTGTGGTTCCGCATCCCTTGCGCGATCCCGTCTTTGGCGTAGGGATGCGCGGGGCCGTAAATCGGAGCCCAGAGCTGTTCGTAAGTTGGGTTGAACACGACGGCGTGCTGCGTCGGATTGATCGGATTCGTTTTCGATTGATTCACGTTAGCCACTGTGAGAGCTAGTGCCGTATCGTCAACCTCCGGCGCCGATGATTTCGCCTTCAGCATACGAGGCGGTGAAGACTCCGGCGAAGAAGAGACGGCTTCTTCGTCGTAGGATTGAATCAGATCCATCTCGTGATTGCCAGATTTGTCGACACAAAGCTTGTTGAGATTTTTGCCGCTTTACTGTTAATTAAATCCACAGAGGGTTGCGATTTGTGTGAAAATTGAAATGTTGAAAGATAAACCCTAACTTTTGTTTGCTTTTCACATTCACCCCCGCCGTCTTCTTCGATTGTTCAATTTTGTCCCATACTTTTACATCAAGATCAAGTAAACAACCAAAAATACGGACCAATTTAAAATCTCACCAACTCAAACCGAAATAAACCGAAAGAAACATTTAGACAAATAATGTGGTGTCTTTTTTTACTTCTCGTTGAGTTAGGACAAGGATGCTTTTTTTTTAATTCATGATCTCATACAATGTTTTCTGATAGCAAGCTTGTTTAAAAAAAAAAAAAAGAAGGTTTGTTCAGCTTTTCAATACATTAAGTCCAAAATCTCAACTCCAAATAGATACAAATTAAACTACTTCTTAATTCAACTCCACTAGTTTTGTCGTGTCTAAGGGAGCCAACCTTATATGTACTCTTTCTATTTTTTCCGTCACATTTTCTCTAGTTCCTACAATATAAAAATTGAATTATAGCCGAACGTATCACACTTGTTACTTGTTAGCGGTTTTCCAGTCTGCTTTCTTTACCAAAAATATATATCGAGTTTGGTTTCAATTCACGATCTGTTAATCTAAGAAAATATTGAAAGATTTCTTTAGAAATTTCATTGTAATTCAGCTTATTTGTTCTTGTTAATTACTAAAATGAAAATATGCACTAACTTTAAGGAAATATCATCACCAATAATTTTTTTAATCATTTACGCATGCTTACATAATCGAACTCAAAAACAACACAAAATAAAAAAATTCTCCTGTTTAAATAACAACTTATACATTTGTAGAAGAACACCCTAAAAATATTGCATAAACACTAGCGTAGACTAATAATAGTGCTTCAAAAGTTTATCAAAAGATAATATCCCGTACTCTCTCTTCTATCCTTGATGGATCAATGCCGATCCGACATATGATAGCCTGCAAATATCCAATTAGGCGATTAAGTACATACATAATCAAAGTTAATTCAAAACTATATTAATAAAAACGTCACAGTACCGACACTGACACATGCATGTGCGTGTGTATGCACATATATACAAGTGTGTATGCACAAATGCACATACATATGTGTGGATGCGTGCGCATACGTACCTGAGCTATGATGGTATAAATGATCCTATCATTCAAGTTCTGAAGATTAGCACTCATAACTTGAGCTCCTTCTTCTTCAAAAACAGTTACAAGCTCATGTAGCATTACTGTTTTCATGTTCACATCCATAATCAGATTCATTTTTACGATCGAATCCCGCGAATAAATACTGAGTTTCGGCAGAAGAGACGACGACCCATCAGAGAGATTCCCGACTTCTCCTAACAAAGTCCTTTTCTTCTCCCTCAAATGATTTACCTTCTCTTTTAGTTGAATCATGTATGATGCCGCTTGGTCTATAAGTTGAGGCACCGGTAACTGTTAGAGCCAACAAAAAGTCCCAGAAGTGAATCACTTGTTTTTAAGTCTGCACTCTATGTACAATGTGCTATACAGAGAGAGAAGAGGTACTAGGATCTAGGAACGGATAGATCAAGAGAGAGAGAGAGAGAGACAGACCCTATGAGTGGGAGAAACATGAGAAGAGAGAATAAAGAAGAGATGTTTCATGCGCATTCGTCGCTCTTTCTCTCTGAGGTTTCGCTGTTCCCTCGACGACATTGAGCTTCCTTCTCCTACTTCTCTTCCCCTCCGCCTCTCCATTCTTTTTTTTTGTTTTGTGTAAGCTTTTATGTTACTATGTTTCTCTCTTTTCAAATCCATCTCATCGCTCTATATATACAACGACAGATCAGAGTCGCAAATCTCAAATTTGATAGAAAGAGCTGCGAAATTTAAAGGAAAGCGATGTTTTTCCAAGAAAGTCCTGGCTTTTTGTGATTGCGTCCGTAAGCTTACACACTATACACTACTTAATAATGTGCTTATTCTTTCCTACCAAGTAATTTTTATTTTTACTTTAGTAATTTTCACTCTTAGAGTTAGAGATACTAAACTTTCGGGAAAATATAATACTTATCCGCCAAAATAAAATATCTTAGCTGGTATGGGTTGGACACATTTTCTACGACCATTAGCTACAGTGTTTAGAGATTCTAATTTACATGGTATCTTTTTTTAATCGGAGTACTTTTTATTTTCCTCATTTAATCGGAGTACTTAAAATATAAATTTTTGTCCAGTGATGAGCTGCTAGAAAGTATACTAGGATTGTAGAAAATTCTTATCAAAGACCATTTCAATGGCATAATAGTCAGATTATCATAGACAAAAGAAACAAAAATTCCTTACACAGTACTATGTTTAAATTTATTCAATCAACAAATAAAGAAAAACTGTTTTGTATTGCCGATATAAAAAAAATTAGAAAGGGACCACGACAAATCATCAATTCCATGTTCAATTAATAAGGTGCACATATTTATTATCCAATCACAGGTTATAAAAGCTAAGATTATTCAACAATCTATCGTTATTCAACATACAAAGGAAAGGACACAAACCATTCCCTACATACTTTAAGGACTTGAGTAGTTTTTGGCCGTATTGCCGACATCATTCACCGAGACGTAAGTCGTTTAGTTATTATAACTTGTAATGTATTGAACGTTTGCATGGAATGATCTAAACGTTCACTGGAGATGAATTCGAAGACAGAAAATTATATAATTTATTGGAAACGCTCATGTAAAAATCCGACTCACCAAAATTAATATAAAGCCAAATATAATTGACGAAAAAAAAAACCAAACATAATTATAGTTTTTGGTAATACTGAATAAACTAAAAACCAAGAGTATCCAAACAAATTCAAACAAGAGTAGATATATAATTTTAATCTGATAGCTAGTTTTACAAACCAAAAAAATCAAATCAATACTGAATCGAAGTTCGGATCAAGCATCTTAAATCAAAGTTATGAATCCTTTAAGATGTTACTTGTTATTTTAATCGTTTTATGACTTATGAGAGTTGGATTCATGATCTAAATCGTAATATAACTATGATTCCTGGTTTACTCGAAAGTGAATTGTATTACGTTAAAAATGATGACAAAATATAAGAAAACTAGAAAAGTTATATGATGTTTCCAGAAATTATGGTTGGCCACTAAAACTTAGCTGTGGACATTCTTTTTGAAGCAAATCGAATTAATATTACTCTATAAGCCGATCGGTCTAATCTATTTATAGCCAACACGAACAGAAATAAAGCTAAAGTGTTTCCAAACTAAATTAAAAATAATAAAAACATTTGAAAATTGATGGAAAACATGTTCACCGCAAAGAAATAAATCAACCTCATTTGTAAGTCGTCTTTCCTCATTTGTATATCTTTCGTCTAGCCGTCTGACCACTTTATTCGCTAATTAAGTGCTTATTTTAGGCTTGGTAATCTTGCACATGTTTTTTCTATCACTTCATATATTTGAATTCCACTACAGAAAAAAAAAAATTAGCTATTGACCATGACCATAAAAGCAGCTATAGATTGACCACTATTTAAAACTCTTAAATCTATAACCATCCGCGGATGATTCACTAGCTACGTACATGACCAGAAAGTTGTATTGTTATCATGATTATTGCGCCACAAATTTGTGGTAGCAATATCGAAAAAAAATTAACCTACTTAACCTTGACCAAAAACAATATAACCTACTTAACCACACAAATTTGCATCAATTTGGCCACGTCAATTGATGACCATGCATTGTCGTATAATTCATTGTTGACTAATGTTGCCACAAAATCATAGTACTAATAAATGTTGGATATTGTGCACGTGTAACTTTAATATAATCGTTGATTATTATCGAATATTTAGAAAAGTATTCTTACCGAAATTGTTGATTTTGATGAACTAGTACAAAAATATGATATAAGAGGGAATTCTCGCAATTTTATTAATTAATCGATGTAAAAAGACTCTTTAAGCTTTATAAGAAATCAAATCTTAACCTAAGAAGTTAAAAACTCTTATAAAAATGAAAGCTAATTAAAATTAGATAACTACTTAAATACAAAGAATAACGAATAATTGGTTTAGTTTGAGGATGCATCAGATCTTGTTAGTAAATAAATCAGTAAAATCTTCAATCATTTTTTTTTCTTTGTGGTCTTCTGTAAATAGTACATATATGGGCAGGGTATTGAACTACTTGATTCGTGTATTCTTCTTTCTTTTTTCTTTCTTTTGAGAACTACCTTTCATAAAATAAAACAAAAACCAAAAAAAAAAAAAAAAAATCACTCCACTTTTCGATTCTTTGGAAAACATCATATTTTGAATATCAATTCGACTTGGTTGATAACCAATAACATCATCATTAATTATAACCATCGAAAATTATTAAGTTCACAATGAATTTCTATGTCGATCTCACACATACTTTTCTTTTACACAACGGATTTAATTTCATCCACTCGTTGAAAGTAGATGTCCTCGAATCAAACATCAAACATGCATGGTATAGGAGGAACTAATCTCGATTAGTGCAACGCAACATCAATATTGCAATAGAACATCAATAGTAATGCGAACATTTTCGTACATTTTCCGAATTACTAGAAATAGTAGTTTTATGAGATTGCTTACTCAAAGCATCAAATGCCAAACTCTGTCAACTTTATTAATGAATTTTTTTAAAATTAATTTATATGTGAAATTTTGAAAAAACTCTGGAAATGATATAGATATAAGTACTGAACAGTTATTCCATGTCGGGTAAAAAAAGAGAGAAAAATAATGCTTAGTAATTCGAATTCTAGGCTGCATTATATCTCAGTTTCATATAAATATCGGCAGCTTATTAGGGATATTAATGTATGTAGACAATATTTTATCCCGGCAAGTTAGGGTAAAAACGAAACCTAGAATAATGAATTGTAAACTTTCTATCAACGATATTTGAAATTTTGTGTATCTTTCTATCAATGGCTTGGGATTTCGAAAACCAAAAAAAAAAAAAAGAGCTTGGGATTTAATGCTTTAAGAACATATCAAAAGATGATATCCCTTACTCTCTTTTCTATTCTTGTTGGATCAATGCCGATCCGACATATGATAGCCTGCAAATATTCATTTAGAAAATTAAAATTCTATATAATCAAAATGGCGTGAGACATGCATGTGCGTATGTATATATTTACATACTTATGCGTGGACGTGTTTATACATACCTGGGCTATGATTGTATAAGCGGTCCTATCATTCAGGGTATGAAGATTAGCACTCATAACTTGAGCTCCTTCTTCTTCAAAAACTCTCATAAGCTTGTGTAACGTTAATCTTTTCATGTTAACATTGATAATCAGGTTCATCTCTATGATTGAATCCCGTGAATGAATACTGAGTTCTGGCAAAAGAGACGATGACGATCCTCCAGAGCGACACCCGACTTCTCCTTCTAACAACGCTTTTTTCTTCTCCTTCAAATACTTAACCTTCTCTTTCAATTGGATCATGTATGAGGTCGCTTGATCTATAAGTTGAGGCACTGGTAACTGCTGGTGCCAATAAAAAATATAAGTTACATATTACTCTAATGATTTTTCCCTTTTCATTTTTGCATGAATGTGTTTATAACCAATATATAACACAAACGCAAATCCTAGCTATATATGTGCATCACTTGTTTGGAAGTTCCAAGTGTGAAATTGGTTTCTAGCATAGACTAACAGAGCAAAACCATTGGATCAATACATCGATCAAACAAAATTCTACTTATGTTTCTACTATTTACACTTTTGTGCTAATATTTCTACTATTTACACATAGAATAGATTTCATGTATAATGTGCGAGAGAGAGAGAGTAGGAAGGGAAAGAGAATCGAACCCTACGAGTGGGAGAAACATGGGAAGAGAGTAAAAAGAAGAGATCTTTCATACGCATTCGTCGTTCTTTCTCCCTGAGGTTTCGTTTTTCCCTCAACGACAATGAGCGTCCTTCTCCTATTTCTCTATCCATTCCTTTTGTTCACTTTTAAGCTTTTATATATGCTATACTATGTTTCTAGTTTTGTTTCAGTCCATCTCTCTCTCTATATATATACAGAGAGAGAGACAGAGTCACAGTTCTCAATTTTGAGAGAAGAAGCTGCGTAATTGTAGTAGAAAGTGATGTATTGGAAGAAAGTCATGGCTTTAGTAATTGCGCCCGTGAGCTTACACACTACTTAATAATGCTTATTCCTTTCTACATATGTATTTAGTAACAGGATCCAACTAGTTTTACATGTGTACAAACTTTTTTTTGGGGACTATTTAAATCTAGTGAAATTGTTCGATAGTGTATCATCAGCCTATTGGTTTGTAGTCAAAAACCATTTAAATAGCGTAACAGTAGTCAGACGACCCGGTAAACCAATGCATATATATGTTAACAGAGAAATGAATGCCGTGCAAAAGTGTGAAACGTTACCAATCGACAAAAATAAAAGAAGCTTTGTTTTCTGTTACTGATTGAAAGAGACCAAGGAAACCAACAGTCATCTTCAAATAATCAGGTGCACATCAGCACGTCTATGTTATCCAAATTATAATACACGACAAGTCATATATAATTAAGCTGGGATTATTCAACATCATCAACTTCCATTATTCAACATACCAGAAAAGGCACATTAATCCACTCCTTACAGACAATAATTAAACCACTTTTGGCCAAATTGTTGACATAATTCACTACAGATGTTGCTTACAAAAATAGACCTGCTGGAACTTTAATGTAGAAAATAACCACACCAAAAACACACTTTAAATGTGGAGATGAAGACGAAGACATAAAATTAGGACTTATCTATGATGCGCGCGTGTTTTACTCGAAAGTGAATCTATATACGTATAGAATGAGAAAGAATTATGGTTGCACACAAAAACTTTAGGGTTTTTATTGTNGGGGGGGGGGTGATCGGTTGGGTTGTTGCTGTAGAATTTGTAAAATTTGGGGGGTGATTACTCTACTGAATCAAATCGGCCTAAATTGTTTTCCCATCTCCCTCAAATCAATTTATAAGCTGTTTAGTTACTTATGTACCCATGCATCACCGACTGCTCACTTGTATGACTTTTGTCGTAACCGACAAAACCGAATTAAAATTAAACTTTAAAATAGCATTTAAAAAAATAATGGAAAACAAGTTAGCCGCAATAGAAAAACTGAAGAAGAACCTTATTTGTACGTCTTACCTAGTTTAAGGAAAATTCGCAGACTGTATATCTATCGTCTAGCCGTATTCTTAGACACTTTTATAAGTGCTAACTTTATTCTTAGTGCATTTTCCACATGTTTTGTTTTCTTCAAATGTTTGAATACCACTACATGAAACTAGCTATTTATACAAGTCATGGTTTTGAATTTTGGTTCCCCATCATGGTAATGTGATCGGTTCGTCCCGACAAAATTTATATCATCCAAGACGAAATTAACATAAGAAGATAATAAGATAATTTGTATGATTGGAAACAAAAAAAAAAAACATTGTTTTGGTGAATTATCTTTCCTATATTTTGAAATTTAGAGAGTGAAGTTATAAAGATTTCTATTTTCTAAATTAAAAGGAAAATAATGGGAAAAAAAAACAGAGAGAAAAAAACACAGCTATTTTAAGATGATGATTGAGCTAAGATTTGACAAAAAGAAAAATGATGGTGATGATTGAGATATTTAGAATAATTTAATCAGATAGATATTATTCATATAAATAATTAGATTTTATTTTACATTTCAACTAAAAACTTGAAATTTTTTAAACTTATGTGACAAAATCTGATTGGATAGTATTTTACAATATTTCCCTTTCATGGTTTATTATAAGCTCATAACATATATATAGCTGAGTTTTTTTATTTAAAAAAACAAGAATATAAATTAAATGCCATTAATCCTGGTTCACTGTCTTGATAGTTAACAAATTTACTAGAAAGTAAGAATATCACTTTTACTTGTGTCATAATCATCAGAATATATTGTTATATTAACTTGCCACCTAAGGCAAGATAAGAAACAAATTTACAATTTATAGGCATAACAAGTAGGAAATTATTATTTGCAGATCTTATTTATTTATTTAAATTAAAACAACAGATAACAAATATTTTACTTCACTTTTTCTCACTATAAATAATCCTCTCCTTTGTAGCCACAGATTTATCCTCTCCCAAGTCATCACCTTAATTTTGCAAACTTAAATTGAACTTTTTTTCTCATTCTAGCCAAAAACGAAGATGAAGCTGGTGGTTATACAATTCTCCATAATCTTTCTCCTCCTCACATCTTCATTTATCATACTTTCAACTGCGGATTCGTGTAAGTGTGCTTGATTTAGTTTATTGTTTTAGGTAACGTATCATTTGGTGATCTAGTTTGTGTTAAATTATAATATAAGATTTTATGTGTGATATAATGATGAATGAAATTCGCAGCATGTGGTGGAAAGTGCAATGTGAGATGCTCAAAAGCATCACAACATGAAGAGTGCATCAAGGATTGCAATATATGTTGCGAGAAGTGTAATAATTGTGTTCCCTCTGGCACTTTTGGGCACAGAGACGAATGCCCTTGCTACCGAGATATGAAAACCCCCAAAGGTGGACCTAAGTGTCCTTGAACATGATTTTGTAGATCATCATCACATTCAGGATATACTTATATGAAAACATTAGTTACAGCTGTGTTTGATGTATCGAAAAAAAAATTGAACTTAAAGTGCTTAATGTATGAAAATCTGAGAAAATAGCAATAAAACGAAATACTCTATTTATATATTATGGGGTGAAGTTCGATATATATACATGTATACTATGATACGGGTATATATGTTGCTCATGAAAGCTAGGATCGATCACAAGAGCTATGATAGCTTAGAGGAAAAAATATTGCTCAAAGGAACCACAAAAGCTTAGAAGAGACATGATTGTTCAAATGAGTGAGGTTTTATTAAATCTCGCCGTAACAGAAACATATCTAGCTTTATTGTAGTCATCTTACTTTTTGTTATCTCCAATCAAGGTCTTAAATAAATCAAGAATAGATCATGTCAAGGTTCATTTTTCTCAGCTTTGTTTTCATTGAAAATGGGCACCCTTGCGCAGTCTGGTCAATCTGATTATTGCTTTTGTATTCTTCTTGGTGACTCTAGGGTAGAGAACTTGTTTCAATTATATAGATTTCACTTTCGAATCCAGCCTCTTTTTTTGCATTGACTTGCTTATTCAGACTGAAGGAAAATGATGTATATCATGAACGCAAAAAACATGCGGGAACCAGTCATAAATATCATCAGTCAAGTCAAATTGTCAACATATTCCACCAAAATATTTGACGCATGCTATATGATGTCATTGTATAAGATAATTTTCAATAATATTAGTTGAATCATTCTTGATGTTAACTAGACTAGTTTATGCAATTTGAACGGTTGTTTCGAGGTAGGCCTTCATGGGTAGAAATAGAATGACAGAAACTTATTGGACCAATTTTGTTCTCGTCGTGATATTTATGTCATTATAATTCTTTTCGCTATAGCGTCCAAGTAAAACACAAGACACCAAAACTAAAACAAGCGAAAGATCCCAAGATATTTAAAGAGAGAATCAATCTACATTAAAAAAAAAGAAAAGAAAAACCGGCAACCTGATTTTCAAAACGAGAACGGTAAATCGGAGGCAAGCCGGATAATACATAAAGACTCAAACTAGCAACAAACCCACCTGCAAATTCTGATAAGCAAAACTCAAAGCAGAGAGAGAGGCTAACGCTTTTCCAACTAGAGAATGGGTCTACTGAGTCACTCTGCTTTCTTTTTGGTGGCTGAAGCAGCTCAAGCTTCAACGTTCACAAGCTCATACTCGATGAGCGAAAGATTGTTATCTTCCTTGACGGTGATGTCTGTGGGCTCCTCCGCGACTTCAACGCGTCCCCATCTATCAACCGCAAGCCTCATAGATCCCTTATACATGTCAATCTTTGCATTGCGCAGGGTCACAATCTTGCCTTCTTTCATCAAATCCACTGATCAAAAAAAGATGAATCAGATATCTCTAAATCACCTGAGAAATACCCAAAACCTACAACTAACGAATTCCATAAAACCTACAATCAGTGTTTTCACTCTCTAACTCTAAACTTGCAAATAATAATGGGTTTAACGTATGGCAATTCACTTTCCTGATACCATCTGTTTCACAGATTCACAACCTATATGAACTACATAATATGAAAAGCGCCACTGAAGACGCTAACTGAGAACATAAAAGCAGCCTCGGAGAAAGACAGAACGCAAAGGAGTTTCTTATATGTATTGTGTTCTGACCTTGATCGTTTCTGGCAGTAAAGATAATGATTCCAGTCTCATCACCAACAAGACATTCTGCAATCCGCATCTGACGAGCCTGAGGACCACTGGGACGACCTCCTCTCTGCATCACCATCTTCGTGCTAACAACTTTCACGTTCAGGGAGTGACCACTAGTTCCTGGTCTGAGCTCATTAACCTTGGTGAACACAGGCTTCCTCAAAGCAGGTGATGCCTCAGCCATTTTTTAAAATATCAAACCTATCAATTAGCCATAAAGAAACACACTTGCTCGGATCAGCACTGTGAACAATACATTTGGCAAGCAAAAACAGCAATTCCGAATCCGAAAATCAGACAAACAAAACCCCAAATGCGATCAGACACAGTTACAGTGATAAAGATGGAGAATTTTAAAACAAAACTATCATTTTTCAATCCCTAAACACATCCATAGATACGAAAAAACAATAACATGGACATAAGTCGACGAACAGTGACATAAGACCGATAAGCAAAGCTAATCAAACAGAAATGTAATATTTTGACCCGCAAGAAATTCATGGGATCTCCGATCGAGAGCAGATAAAACAACTCACGATAAGGAGATCGAATCGGAAAAGAAAAGGGTTTTTGAAATCACTTACGTTTTGGTTTTTTGGGACAAGAGACGACTTCGCGATTAGATCTGTGTTGTTGAGGCGATGAACACAAGGAAGACGCGGCGGTCTTTTATGTCTAAAATTCAGATATTAATACTAACCGTAGATCCGTGACCTCAACACGTGTCGCGTCCTATAAAAATCTTGGATTTAACCGGGCCTTCTATTTTGTACAAATTTGAGTTTGGCCTTTAAACTTTTGACTCAGTTACAAATTACACCCGTATCATTTGGCAACGTTTATGTACTGATAAATTACACCTGTGTTCGTACTTATTATTTCCCGAGGTTTTTATTTCTCAGTATATAAAGTCTCCAAGTCGTCCAAAGGTATGCAATTTTCATAAGGACGAGTATGGGTTTTAGGGCTCTTGCTTTGATTGAATAGATGCTTTAATCCTCCGAATTCCAAAAACTTTGATTTGATTGGCTGATTTTGGGTCTCTCAGTTTCTCGTTTTGTACTTACCGAGAAAAGAGGATCGTCTTTGAAAGAAATGCATAGTACATGAATTATAGTAATAGAAGTTATGACACACATGTATGAAAGTTGTATTCAGATCTCCTTAGTTGTTGTATAAGAGGAGGAAAAGAACAAGAACAAGTGGAAAACTGTTCCAAAGGTCATTTGGTTTTGTCTCAATACATGGATTAAGATTGAGATAATACATATAGGTGCCACGTTCCCTTGCAGTCATTTGCTTTGTGGATATACGAAGATGACAACAATCGAAACCGGTCAAAAGACTTAAAAGACTTCACTTAACTCGAGAAGCCCTCGTTTAGCTTTGGAATTTTCTTGTACTCGTAGGCGTTTATGTCCACTTTCCCTTGCATAGCCTGCACGGTAAACAATAGCCGGTCAAGCGTTTAGTGTTTTTTTCATCAAAGCTTAATTATTTATGCAAGTCTAATCGTAAAATCATGTGACCTTGAGCTCGTCTTCGATGGACGTGTTTTTAGGTTTATAAGCATCGACAGGTCCGGTTCTTGAAAGAGCCTTCCTTGTCTCTATAATCTCCCATTCCTGGTCATCCTTTACCTTTGCGATATCCTTACTGAACTAACCAAATAAAACCATATATGGTGAACTTGAGATTTCTAAACAGATTCATTGGATATGTCCTCATAGATTCAGAGCTTAGCATAGTCGAGAATTAAAAAAACAGACCTGCCTTGAAGGAGTTGGCTAAGTCCAAGGGCTCCAAATACAGTGAGAGAGATCATCGGAAGTCCATATCTTACAAATGGGTGTCTCCTTCCCCACCTTTTAAATGATGGCTGCTTCAGAGTTGCAACAGCAGCAGAAGAAGAAGAACCGGAAGGAGATTGCTTTTGAGTCTTTTGACCGCTTTCGATTGTTGTCATCTTCGTATATCGAATCGAAAAAGAAAGGGTTTCTGAATTCACTTACGTTTTGGTTTTTGGGACAAGAGACGACTTGGCGATTAGATCTGTTGACAAACGCGGCGGTCTTTTCTGTCTAAAATTCAGATATTAATACTAGCCGTAGATCCGTGACGACCTGAACACGTGTCGCGTCCTATAAAACTCTTGGATTTAACCGGGCCTTATATTTGTACAAATTTGAGTTTGGCCTTTAAACTTTTGACTCAGTTACAAATTACACCCGTATTCTCCGAATCAGCTTTTTAACCTTCGCAAACCGATATAACTCGACCGGTTCAGTGGTTAACAAACAATATGATATGTTGTTTTCGTCTTCCACTCACCTAGCTCATCCTCCATTAGAGCCAGTGCTTCAGCTTCCATGGTAACGCTGTCGTCTCCGTCTCCCTCGCTCTCTTTTGTAGAGAGCGGGACTTATAAATCGTCCAACGTTTCTCGTGTTCTATTCTCTGATCCCGACGGAGAATCGTCTGAAGCCAATATACTAAGAGATGTTCATATAGTAAGAGTTTCTCTTCTTCCTTTTTTCAAAGAATTGATATTTTTTTTTAAGGTTAAATAAAAAAAGAATCGATTTTTATGTGATAATATCGGATGGATTACGTATTAGGAATTGAGTTACTGTTGTTGTGTTTGTGATTGCTTAGTCAGAAAGATTGATGGAGGATTTCACTGAGCTTGCGAGAGAGAACACTGACAAGGACCTCGAGACTTGTGGAACTCTCGCTGCCTCTCTTGTAAGCTTATTTTGCTATTGTCAACTACTTTAGGCGATTCATAAGCTTTGAAACTACTTGGAGAGGATGTTTTGGTGTGATTGATATTATAGGTCTAGTCTCATTCTAAGTTCAAGTGATGATGATATTGTTGATAAGTTCAGTCTTATTCTAAGTTCATGACTCATGTTTATTTTACTTTCCTGCCTCAGGATGCTTCCTTTTTGGGGGGAGTTGAAGGACCCCAAATGCTAATCACTTTTTCTATATCTGTTCATGCTTTAGGAAAGAGGAATTTTTTATGTAACCACTCTGATTATACCTAAGCAAGAATCAACTGCTAATTCTGTGAGTATCTTACAAAGACTTACTCGATCATTTAATGGAAAAATGGGTGCTAACTCGGTGTGTTGAAAAATATGGCAGTGTCAAGCCATGAATGAAGTGGACGTGTTTTCCATACAAAACGAAAGACAACTTTATCCCGTAGGATGGATTCATGTATGCATATCTCTTCTACCTCCTTTATTTAGTCATCTGTTTATGATTTTTCTTGACTTACTATGACGAGTTTCTCCGTGTTTTACAGACTCATCCTTCTCAGGGTTGTTTCATGTCATCAGTAGATCTGCATACCCATTACTCGTATCAGGTACTCTATTTTTTTATTAATAAAAAACTCTTGAACTTCCACATGACGCATCTGAGTTGTATCCAACCTCACCATATGGCCTACAAATGCAAAGAATATGTGATTTAAGATTTTTTCTTTTGTTTCCTCTGTATTGCATATATATATACAAGGTTTGAGACTATTCAGTTCTCATTTTCGATGGTGTCTTTTTTAGGTAATGGTGCCAGAGGCTTTTGCAATTGTCGTGGCTCCAACCGATAGCTCTAGGTATGTGATTCCAAATCCATCTCATCCCGTCACCGTGACAGTCAGCCTATTTCCTTGATGGACTTTTAAACTGATTCTTTTGCAGGAGTTACGGGATATTTAAACTAACGGACCCGGGAGGAATGGAGGTACTGAGGGGATGCTCGGAGACAGGATTCCACCCGCACAAAGAACCAGAAGATGGGAACCAGGTTTATGAGCATTGCTCAAACGTCTACAAGAACTCAAACCTTAGGTTCGAGATTTTTGATCTGCGCTAAGGTAACGACCCTTCTGTGGGTCTTGTCAGTAAAAAAGGTTCAAGCTTGATCAACTGTGAGCTAAGGATATCAATAAGTAAACCGTCATCATTACCGTAACCCTGACCGGAACTGTATATTCAATCTAAGAAGGCTCTCGGATTTGGGGTTATGAAGACAAAGTCACCTTGTATTAAGCTTAGTAGCAATGTTAATAAGTGAATATGAATTTGGTTCCTTGCCCATGTATAATAGTATAAAAATGAATGTATCTTTGCTCCTTTATTGTCCATATAACAATGATACGTACGCGGCTACTGGAGGCCCAGTCAGTACAAGGCCCAAGTCTATTAATAACACAGTTTGTTGTGCCAACCTTTGCCACTGATGAGTCATGAATAAATTAGAGTAAAACTAAAGAATATCCATTTTCATAAATGATGTACGTTCATGTTTCACTATTGGTGTTTTTGTTTCTTTCATATTTGATTGATTTGTTAAATACGAGATAAGCATGAATTAACCCAACTAAAAAAAATATATACCTCAAATCTGTGTTTTTTTTGCATTTTGCTGTAAAGACATTTCCGAAAGTACAAAACCAAAAACATAATCAAAGATCCAATTTTTTTTTTTTTAAGTATTAAAGCTCTCAAGCTCTCGTATAGTAAATAGTACAGAGGATGAGTTCATTAAGAGAAGAAACAAAAAAAGATTGATCATTTCTAATTTGTTAAGTGTAGCTATCAAAACCATACAGTCCTTTTCCCTCTTTTGTTTGCTTCAGAAAAAAACCTTTATGGCCGTTTTTGAGCACATGATAAGTCTCTCCGTACGGTCAGAGTAAAACCCTCTTTCTTCTCTCTCTTTCTCCAGATGTCAGTCATCTCTGTCACGGATTGGTACAGACGATTCAACTCTTCTTCCTCTCTCTCTCTCTCTCTCTCTCTCTCTCTGGGGTTTTAATTCAAAAAGCGAAGTTGGTTAATATTGTCCTGTACGATCGTATATTCGCGTTATGATTTGTTTTGACAGAATAACTGCTGTGTCTATACCAAACATCTCTCTCTCCTTGCACCAGTTTATAAATAAGAACAAAAGAGATCACAAAAGTTGAGGCTTTTTGTTTGGCTTTCTTTGTTTTTGAGCACAAGAGTGAGTTAAAGAGAGAAATAATGAGCGGTGTTGAGAGAGTGAAGGAGTTTCTTCGACCTTTCGTCGATTCCAGAGAGTGGGACTTTTGCGTTATCTGGAAAATCGGCGATGATCCTTCTAGGTACACACTCGAGATTCTGGTTTCTTTTTTCGTTGTTGTTCATGTGAATCTATAGCTATATGCTATTTTGTTTCATTAGCAAACTTCTTCTATTTGGATGCATACATACTAATGGTTTATCTCAATCCTTACTTTGTAGATTTGGGATTTCCGTTTTCCTCTGTTATATTAATTTATATATCCTTGCTTTCCTGAATCGTTTTGGTCTCCGAGATTACAGTTTTGAGATTAGTCCCTAATAGTTTCTGGCTCTGTTCTATATCCAAGTTTCTCTGTTTTTATTATTCTTGCGGCAAGACTCTTACCTCATCTTGTCTTAGATATTCCATGGTGATTTGTGTTTTTTTTTACAGATTTGACAATACTGTTGTTATGCTTATATTGCTTGTGTTTTGTCTTAACATCTAGATCTATCCCCTGAATTACCAAATTTTGGACCTTTTGATGTTACATGTCATTCTTTGTCTGGTCTTGGTTTCTAAATCCGCCGTAACTGTTCCTAATTCCGTTTGATCCGCAGGTTTATTGAATGGATGGGATGCTGCTGCAGTGGTAGTTATATCGATGAGAACATTAAGCATGAAAATGTGGAAGAAGGAACTGAGAGACAAAAGATGGCTTTATGCAGAGATGAACACAACAAGCATCATATAAGAACCCTAGCTTGTGAAGCTCTTTCTCATTTTCCTCTCTTCATCCCTCTCTATCCCGGGTATGTTATGCTTCATCTATACAAAATCTCCAGACTTTCTTCCCCTTGTTAAGTTTTTTTAATGATATGAAGCTCCTTCAAATTTACAGGATTCATGGAGAAGTAGTCATGTCAAAATCTCCCAAATGGTTGGTTAATTCAGGTCCAAGATCTAAACAGGTTAAAGAAAACTCTTTGCTTCCGCAACTTTTTTTTAACTTGTTTATACACTACAAACATCAGATTTAGTCATAAGAACAATCTGACCTCGTTGTGTTTTTGCAGGATATATTCAGCACACGAGTTCTTGTCCCTGTGCGTGATGGTCTAGTTGAGCTTTTCTCCTTCAAAATGGTAAACAATATGTTGGCATTTAAGCACAAAAGTTCAGTCACATTGTTTGGTGGTAGCTTCGTAAAGTTTGTCCTCTCTTCTTTGGTTGTTTTTTTTTTTTTTCGAAATGAATGTTAAAATTTCAAAAAAAAGCTGTTTTACATGGAGATGCTACTGTTTTGTGTAGTAAGACTTTAAATGAAAAACAGATACAAGCTTGAGCACTTTAGGTTCTTGTTGAAAACCAAAAAATAAGTCCTTCCTCCAACTTCTTCTCCCCTGCGGCTTTGGCTGTACTGATCCTCTTCTTTGGTTGTTACAGAAACCGGTTGATGAAAGCATGGTTGATTTGATCACCTCGCGTTGTAACGCTTTCTTTGAACCGTTCCCTGCGCAAACACTGCCATTTAGGATCATTCCTAGAGCAGAGGAATCTATGAGCAGCGGTGTGAATCTCAGCTTCGACGGCGGTGGCTCATCAAGCGTTTCTAATCCCTCAAATGAAAATCAGACTCTTTTCAGAAACCCGAATGCTCGTTGCAGGGAACAAGCGCAGTGTTTGGTAATGAACAAGGAAGAGGATGTCGTGATGCAAAACACTATCGATGTCAAAGTTAATCAGACAAAGGAAAACTTCAAATCAAAGAATCTTCATTCAGAGAGGAAAAGAAGAGAGAGAATTAATCAGAGAATTTATGCTCTAAGAGCCGCAGTCCCTAGAATTACAAAGGTTCTTCTTGAAACTCATTTCGGTTTCTGGATCACTATTCTTGCGACCACTCTCTCTTTTTTATTGGATTTATATTATCCATTTCTTTATGCTATGCAGATGAACAAAAATGGAACTCTTAGTGATGCGGTTGATTACATCAATGAACTGCTAGTAGAGAAGCAGAAACTTAAAGATGAGCTGAGTGGATACAGCGAGATAGAATGCAGAGGAATCGCTGCAGAGGAAGAATCTGCAATAGCTATTCCAGAAGCTGAAAAGGTTTCCTCTAGACTCAACAAGAAAGTGAATAACGAGGTATATCGAGTATCATATCCATATATCTGACCTTTAAGTAAACCCCACATAACTCTCTTGTTTTCTGGTCTCTCTTTCAGGTGAATCTTAAAGTCCACGAGACTGGTGAGCGAGATTTCTTGATTCGGGTTGTGCAGGAGCATAAACGAGATGGATTCAATAGGTTGATAGAAGCTGTAGATTCTTGTGGACTTGAGATAATCGACGTCAATTTCACCAGACTCGATCTCACAGTAATGACCATTCTCAATGTCAAGGTAACTTGTTAATCACATCTCCTTTCCCCTACTTAGTCACAGATTCTTTTGAACCAAAAAAAAAAGAGTCACAGATTCTTGAATCTGATCAATTTTTATATTTTAGGCGAACAAAGACGGGACTGAATCTGGAAATCTGAGAGATTTGCTGCTCAAGATGATAACTTCAGAAAACCCAAATGGAGAGTCCGTAAAACAATGTACATAACCAAACCAAAAAAAACAGGTCAAATGTTTTGTTTGCTTCAACCACAAGTTACAGTTGAGCTCTAATTCTCACAAGCTTTTTGGTGACAAATTTACTTGTTGACGCTATCATTCTCCTGGGTTAACGGAATTTTAGTTCGTTAAGTAAGATCTTCACAAAAATATTCTAAAGGGTCCCAGAGAATCCCAAAAACAAAAGCAACAACTTCCGTTAATTTTTTTTTCCGTCAAACTAGAAAAATAGGGCTTACGGTTACTATTCTGATTAGCTTTTTTTTCTTTTTCTTTTCGATTACTCTTCTCATTTTTTTTTTCGATTCGATTTTCATGACTCATGAGCAAGAGACCACTGAAGATAATCACCTCCATCACCCTTTCTGAACCTAAGTCACTATTCGTTACTCCTCCATGAGTGCCAAAGTCATCATTTGCCTCATCTGCATTTCCACCTCCCTAAAACTGTATCCTATAGTATCCTCCTATAATTTGTCAGGTGGATGTGTCACATTTTTATCTACATAACCATTAGCTTCTCGTTGACAAGCGAGTTGGTGGATCCTCTGTCTTTTCGAGGAGGAGTTACCGGGATTGACAACTGGAAATGAAGAAGCAGCAGGATCAACAACAATATAACATCATCGGAAATCGTTTTCGCTTCCAAAGACAATTCCACATTGTCTATAGAGATTGCTTTGAACCTAAAGTAGCCCTTTAACCCACAATTCACAAAGAACGTCAAAAGGTAGAAACAAAAAAAAATAAAAAATTAAGTACCATTGGGCCGCATATACAAGAAAGCCCATTAGCTTATGTAGCCCGATCATATTAGAGGAAACAAAAGTGGTTGATTATAATTATCTAAAGTCAAACCGGGCAACATAGATTTGATAAAATGAAGAGTTAATTAATTTACTATATATATATATATATATGAAAAATAAAACTTATTGAATTAGGAGGATAACAAAGTGAGTTTGAAACATTTTTACTGAATGTCAAAGAAAAGAAAGAGGGAAAAAAACCATTTTGTACTGTTGAGTTAGAGCTGAGGTTTGATTCTCGCAAGCTTTTGGTGACAAATTTACATGTTTGAAACTATACACTTGATCTGGGTGTTGGATTTTGAGTACGTTAATTAAGGACCTTCACAAAATTTCTAAAGGGTCCGTCCCAAAAGAACCCAGACAACAAACAACACAGCTTCCGT
Organism: Sisymbrium altissimum; assembly: GCA_900406495.1. NCBI lineage: Eukaryota > Viridiplantae > Streptophyta > Magnoliopsida > Brassicales > Brassicaceae > Sisymbrium > Sisymbrium altissimum. The sequence goes on along the minus strand of OVBI01000026.1, from coordinate 237,909 downwards.
TAACATTTTCCGGCTAAATTGATTCAGTGGTTTGTTCGGTGACTTGTGTTGAAGGCTCGGCTCTCAGATTCATGGCTCGTGTAGTCTTGGCTCGTGTAGTACCCGTTACTAGTACCGATATCCGATGAATCTTCTTCAGAGGCTCTTCTGAAAATACGAATCTCATTACTGTATTGACCAGAGTTATACACCGTACTTTGACCCACTTTGACTCCGTTTGTCAGGTCCGACAAGTCGTCTATCGTGTCCAGAGCTCTTACCACCTGTTTTGTAAAGTGAGAGACACTCTGCATCACTTTTCTTTAAAAACTAAATTTATTTATTACGTCTAGTCACGAGTAACTATAAGTCTATAATTAATTAATTCTGACCTGAACCATACGAGGTCGTTTTAGGGCTGAATGCCTAACACAAGAAGCTGCCGTTTCGATCATCCTAAAAACTTCGCCTTCGACGTAATGCTTTTCCAGCCGTGGATCCACTACTTCACTGATGTCACCTTTTTCAATGGCCTCGATCAGCCGCGGACGTGCCTGCCAAACCAACCAAACCTCTCATATTTCGTTATTTCATCTCGAAAATCCATTCTTAATTAATTCGTATAAAGAGAGAACATGAAAAATACCCATTCAACGAGACTTTCTTCACCCAAAGGTTGAGAGGTGTCAACAGGTTTGCGACCGGTGATGAGTTCGAGTAGCACAACTCCAAATGAAAACACATCTGATCTATCCGTTAATTTCCCGCTTGATGCATACTCTGGCGCTAAATACCTGCATTCATGCAATGTAACGTTTTTCTTTAATTTATCTTGTATATAGATGATGGTTAACATGTCTTTTGTGGTGAATTAACTAACAAAAAAAATAGATATATCATCAATGAATGCTATGTAAAATGATAAATGCTGATTTACTTGTTAACATCAATTTTATTGATATACATCGTACGTGAATCTGTACTTTTGGAGGCACCCGACGAAAACAAACATATATTTGTGTATTTGTATTTGTGTATATTGTTTCTTGGACCAACCAATTTGGCATAAAAGAGAAATGGGGAGCAAACGTCTTTTATATAAAAGTACTTGTTTAGATGTAAGTCACTAAATTACAAAGTTTTCAGTATGACGAGTTTCTTTGTTTTTCATTTTCTTATGAAAACTTTCTTTTTTTTTATGTTGGTTATTTAACGTAAAAAAAAGGGAGGAATAACAGTACCCAAATGTGCCCATGACACGTGTCGATATATGGGACTGTGCAGTATCGTTCAGTCTGGCAAGCCCGAAATCTGCAACCTGTACGGAACTAATCAAATACTCTGTCTAGCAAATCATAATGGTGATTTATACGAATAACGTAGTATTATCAAAAACAACAAAATATAACTTAAACCCTATGATTTTTGGTCAAAAGAAAAACAAAATATAACTTAAATGAGATTTTGACTTTGCCTGTGCTTCGAATTCATCGTCCAACAGAATATTTGACGATTTGATGTCCCTATGAATAATCTTCGGGTGACCTATGAAATTGATAAAAAGCTAAATCAGCTAGCGAAACATTTAAATTTCAATCTTCTATTCCGTAATTATATACATAGTTGTACCCGAAATAAAATATATTCACATTTCACTGAGAAAATCAATTAAATGTAAAGGAGAGTACTCACAATCTTCATGTAGATAAGCAAGTCCTTTGGCTGCGCCAATCGCAATCTTGACTCTTCTAGTCCATTCCAAAACAGGTAAGTCTTTGCCTGACAAGAAATTTAGATGTCAACACAAATCTTAGTGTTAACCCTAGTTAAGCAACAATGCAAATACACACCATCAATGATATTTAAAAGAAAGCTAAACAAAGAGAGGTTGTGGAAGAAGTACCATGTAAATGATAATCCAAAGTATTGTTGGGGACAAACTCATATATAAGGAATCTATGTTGCTCAGAGATGCAATAACCCACAAGAGACACCAAGTGCCTATGATGCACTCTGCTTATGATCTCTACTTCAGCTTTGAACTCTCTATATCCTTCTGCGCTGATCGACTTTAGCTGTTTAATCGCGATAGGCTTTCCCTCGCAAAGGATGCCCTTGTAGACGCACCCGAACCCACCTTCTCCTATGACAAATCTCTTGCAAAATCCTTCTGTTATCTGGCTTAGCTCCTCGTAGCTGAAAAGGATCTTTGAAGTCCCTATTACTGCGGAGTCAGGGGTTGCTCTACCTGGTTTTGGATTCCCCAAACTGTTGTTAGTATCCGGAGAAGAGTTCTGCGCCGAGTTATTCCCGTTTCCGGGTTTTTGCCTGTAGTGAATGAATCCCTCTGGACCAAAACCGGGATAGGATTTAAAATGAAAAATAAAAAAAAAATACCAAGAATCAAAAACAAGAACTAGAATCAGGAATCAAGAAATAAATAACAAAAGTTAGAACACAGAATCAAGAACAAGGTTAGAATAAGTACTAAGACACAAAATCAAGAACCAAGAGTAAGGTATAGGATTAAGAACAAAGTCACGATAAAAAAAAAACACCATGATGCAAGAATCAGATAAAAACGAGAACAAGAAATCAAGAAAGAATCAGAGATTAAGAATCAAGAAGAAGATATGATTTCGAGAACCAATTTAAGACCACACAGAAAGAAAATAAAGATAAATATATCTTTATGTTACCTGTATTAACAGAGACATTAGCCGGTGGCAAATACTGCTGGTTAGACCGGGGCGAAGCAGATTTCTTGTTTTTCCTCCTAACGAAGAAAACGGCAGCAATGAACATAATGACCAAGACACCTGCGATCCCAATGCCGATCATTGTCTTCTCGGTGTAGTTAGATTCATTGTTTTGTTGTCCATTACCACCATTTCCGTTACTATTTGCATTATGTCTATTAGAACCTCCGGAGAAGTTATCGGAGCCGGAGAGGGAAGGAGGAGACGGGGAAGATGACGACGAGGGCACACGATTTGATCCTCCTCCCGGAGGTGAATCCAAAGGTTGTGAAGGATTTCTTGGGGAATTAGGGGTTAGCGAGCTAACCGGAGGCGATGGAGATGAAAACGAAGGAGATCCTTGGCTACCAGAATCTTCCGGGGATGTCGTCGAGAAAGGATTAAACGGCGGAGACGGAGGAGAAGTAGGGTTGTTGGGTTGTGGTCGGGTCTCTGGTTGCAGAGTAACTAAGGTCGGGGGAGGAAGAGAAGGAAGAGAAAGTTGAGGCTTTGGAGAAGGAATCACCACGGGAGAATCTCCAGTTGGGATGGATTGAGGCGGAGTTTGTGGCTGAGGAGGTGACGGAGGTGGAGTTATAGAAGGTGGAGGCGAAGAAGGAGGCGTTGGAGGTGGATTTGTAATAGGAGGTTGATTAGGTGGTGGAGGAGAAACCGTTACCGGCGGAGGAGATGATTGTGAGCCGCCGCTACCACTGTCTGGGGATGGAGGAGAAGGAGGTGAGGTCGCTGGAGGTTGTGTCGTCTGGGAACCGCCGATGATTTTCTGATCAGTTAGTCCTCCGACGTTTGTTGGCTGTGAAGCTACAAACGGAGATATCTTCTTTCCAATTAAATCTGCTTGTTCCTGAACTTTGTCCATTTGTATACACCTTTTCTTGTTCTCTTTCTTTCCTTTACATATTTGAATTTGCTCTTAAAGCGGGTTCCTTAGAGAACAAGAAAGGATCTGCTTACTTTGAGATCCAATCAAGATGGGTTTAAATTCATCAGAAATCCCTCCCCCCCCCAAGTCAAATTCTAATCCTTGTAGCGGCTTCCCGATACAATGTGTTTACGGGATCAACAAGATTTGTGGAAAATAACGAATGAGAGAGACAAAAGAAAACCAGGCCTATAGGGTTTCTTGTAACTCAAGGAGGAGGATAGGAAGAGAGTTTTTTTTATCAAATTGAATAAGATNATTTTTTTTTTTTTTTTTTGAACTTTAAGATTTTGTTAGTTGATGAATCTTTTTCCTTCCTGGATTGTTTTTCCTCCTGTCGTGTTTTTTTTTTGTGTGTAAAAATAGAAAGTCTCCCAAATCTCAACAATTGAATTCTATACTGAGAAAATAGGCTAAAAATTCACTTGATTGTTTTTTTTTTTTACAGTAAATAATTGTAAGAAAGAAGCGTACCAATATCTGGAAGATTCGCCATTCAGCTTCATTGTCGGGATGACGCGTAAATTGTGCTTTCGTAAATATTATTTTAAGCTCTTGCCGTGAAATTTTTTAAGATAAAATTCACAAAATCCGGTTACAAAATGTATTCTAAGCTCTCGTAAAATTATTTATTTTTATAATCGATAGCTAATCTGATCAGACAATGGTCGAAGATTATTAATTAACTGGGACGGTGAAACTTCCATGCATGTAAACTTCAGCCTTATAGATAAACCCAATCATCTTACCATATACATACAGAAATCGGTTTTTCCAAGTATGTTATATGTATATCCTATCAATAGGGACAAAGTATGATTAAAGAGAATGTTCACTTCAAAAGAAATTTTAGTACTATATGTAACTTTCGCGCCAGCATTTTTTATTCCCTGTAGAAAAAACAAATGATAGAAAATTTCTAATAATTTTTTAAGAATGTTTTCCTTAAGCCTAAAAGAATCCAAACATTCGAGAAAAGTAGGCAAAATAGGAGAAACGGTGACCATTCAACATGAAACAAATAATTTTTTCCACCCTCAAGAAATTAAACAAATATGACTCCAAGAATAGGTCTAAAACCACATGAAACAAAGGTGACCTGCGAAGAAGAAGCTTTCAATCCTCTCACAAAAATATCTGGTTAAGATAACCTTCAAGCCTGCGAATCGAGTAAAAGAGAGAACCGAAATCAAATCAGCACACAAACATCAAGACAAGCCGAAGCTTAAGATTGTAAATAATGGAGGTCAGTGTCACAAAATGTTCACGACAAGAACAGAGAATAAGCGTATTGAAATCAGAAGTCTTACTTTGTTAGCAATGTTGTTGGAGAGCCAGTCCAGACCTTCATACAACCCTTCACCAGTGGTTGCACATGTGCTTTGGATGTACCTGAAAAGAGAGAGAGAGCAAGCAATGTGTTTTCAAGTATGCAATTAGTAATAACAAAACCTGGCTGGGATAATAATTATAATTTACCAGTGACGTTGTCGGAGAGAGTGAAGGCCAAGCTTATCAGTTATCTCAGCAGCATTCATTGCGTTTGGAAGATCTTGTTTGTTGGCAAACACAAGCAGCACTGCGTCTCGAAGCTCATCCTGCAGTTGCAAAAGCATTAATCAGTTGGGAAATGAAAAAGACAAAGATATCATATATGTGTAGCACGAAAAACGATCATACTTCATTCAACATCCTGTGAAGTTCATCTCTCGCTTCAACAACTCGGTCTCTGTCATTGCTATCAACGACGAAAATCAGACCTTGAGTGTTTTGGAAGTAGTGCCTCCACAGGGGACGGATCTGTGAGAGAGAAGAATAACTGGGTAAATCAATGCATGTCTCTTTCTCTTTTTCAATCTTGTCAGAAGAGAAGCATAAGATATAGTGGAAACCTTGTCCTGACCCCCGACATCCCAGACGGTGAAGCTAATGTTTTTGTACTCAACAGTCTCCACATTAAACCCTGTTGAGAAACAAATGATTCACCAAGTAAGTTATATTGTGGAAATAACGTTTGCAATGAAAGGCAGATGGAGATTGGTTAGAGTAAGACATACCAATGGTGGGAATGGTGGTAACAATCTCACCAAGCTTGAGCTTGTAGAGAATGGTTGTCTTACCAGCAGCATCAAGACCAACCATAAGGATTCGCATCTCCTTCTTGGCGAAAAGCCTGCTGAAAAGCTTCCCAAATGAAAGCCCCATTGATCCTGAAATGGCCCACAAACAATCCAATCACACTTGCATCTCACATTTTTCGCTCTATTCATTAAAAGTCTATACACGATCGTTCAACGACAATGGCCTATACAATCTAATGGCAAAAGTATGAGACAATTCAATTTAAATTCGGGATCGAAATCGTCGTCAAATATGCAGATCCACAATACCGGAAATAATGAAGACGATCTGAAAATCTTTACAGCTTACCTTTCGAAAACTGGTTGCTTAAGGGATCTGAAGCGAGCGAGAAGCTTCAAATTCAGCACCAGGCGTTAATTTTTGTTGTTGTGAATGAATGTGTAGAAGTTAAGTTTCAGAAACACCCTCCTACTATTCTATATTGTGAAACGAGTACCTATAAAAAGTGTTTTTCTCTTACAAAAGAACCCTTATATTTTCACTTTGGAAATCATGTCCCTATTATCAATAAGTGATTCAACTTCTACTACGCCTCTCTGCAACCTTTTCTTTATGGGTTGATAATAACAACAACAGTTGATTTCTTCGATTCATTTGGATTGGTATGATTTATGTTACGGTATCGAATTTGTGAGCAATATACTTTATATCATCCAGCCTCCAAGCTAGTTAGAAGCTTCGTGTGATTTGTTGATAGATTCGACTATACTTTGTGACCAAGTTAAGAATTATGTATTTTGGGGTTGAAATCCGATTTGGCAGTCAAAGGTCAAAGTTGAAAGCTTTTTCTCTAAAGTCTGAAAAGGTAAAACTGAGGGTACGAAGATGACATCACCTTGTGGATCACAGCTAAATAATGAGTGTGCTTCTGTAATTAAATTGGATAGACACAAACATACATACACCAATACAATATGTTTCGGTAATTCATAAAGTAAATACACATAAATATACACACTTTGCTCGTTTACAATACCAGAGAGAGTGAGAGAGTGAGAGAGTGAGAGAGTCCAAGGACGTAGACAGTGTAGGAGGTTTCGGGTGAGAGCTTGAAGAAGAAGAAGGTGTTTCCTGTGGAGAGAGAGAGAGATGGGTAGGAACAGTGGTTTGGGACAGAGTAAAGAAGATTGTGACGACTTGAGCTTCATCAAGATTTTTCAGGGTGCAGACTTATCTTCTGAGAGCATGGTAATTTTCTTCTAAACCTCATCATCATGTCCTTGACTTTGTTGATTTTCTTGACAGCTTTGTTTGAAAGGTGGAGTCTTTTTTTCTTCTTCTTCTTTTCGTGTGTTGAATGGGTTTCAAGTTAAAAGTTTAATCTTTTGGGTGGTTTTTGAAAGCTTAAATTTGTTGGTTGAACATGTTTGTTCTGTGGTATGGTAACGGGTCTAAACGGTTGGATATTAGCTTTCCTTTGTTGAAAAGTTGATTCTTTGTCTTCATTTGTTCACCTCTGCTCTCAGAAACATAAAGTTGTTGGTTCCATGTGTGTATGGTCAGACCTTTTCCTCTGTGCTAGGATTGTTTGTGGATTAGACCAAATTTAATGATTAGAGGTGAAAGATAGAGACTCTGTCCTTCTAAATGCTTATATGTAATTTGACAAAAAGTTAACTGTTTTTACTTTCTTCATTGTATGTTCAGAGAGCGTTGCCTTATGACTTCATAAGAAACGTCCCTCAAAATGATTTCTCCCGTAATATGGTGATAACAACGCAATGGGGAAGCTCATGGGAAGTAGAGATCTCCATGAACCCAAGATTCTACTACATGGAGAAGCGTGGATGGAACCAGTTTGTGCGCGACAATGCCTTAGGAAAAAACGAGCTTGTTACCTTCACTCACCAAGGACTAATGTGCTTCAGTGTCAAAGTCTACGAGGAGAATGGCAAGGAGGTTTTCACACCTCGGAAACCCCGAACAATGGCTTCTTTGAGTAAGTTTTACTTTTAATGCTTTATGAAACATAGGAAATGGAGAAAAATACCAATTTTTTACTTTGATGATGAAATCAGGTGGGATCAAGAGAGAAGAAGGTGAGAGCAGCAACAAAGATGTGAGGAAGGACAAAGAAACATGTGAATCAATGGGAGGAGTTGAGCTAAAAGTCAGAAGCAACCAATCCAAGGAATTCGAAAGATCCAAGAAGAAGACCACGAGCAAGAAAGTGGAGGGTACTGTTCCAGAATTCAACATCACCTTAAAGAAATCACACCTCTGCCTCCTGGTATGTTTAATACCAAAGACACGATTAAACATTATCCACCATAGTTTCTGTATTGGTGATATGTGAATCTCTGATATTTCAGCAAATCCCAAGACATTTTTGGGAGAAGCATATCCCGAAAGAGTCTCAGTACACGGTTTATCACTCGAATGGGAACGGTTCATGGGAGGTGCGTTGCTTGTTGAGGGAGACACAGGCGAGCCTCTCAGCTGGATGGGCGAAATTGGCACGAGAGTACCCCTTATCGGTCGGTGACACTTGTACCTTCAAGCTCATCAAACCGACCGAGTTTCTCCTTGTTGTCTCCGACAAGGCCGAAGAGGAGATCACTCCATGATTGATTGATAAATGGAATGTGAAATCTCCTGCTCTCTTCTTATCCATAAAGACAATTTGATCACTTTAGGTGTTTGTGACTGTTTGTTTCTAGCTAATGTGTTGTTTTCTGTATTTGTCTGTTTCCAAATTCTTAAATTTGCATTCCCTGTTAAAACACAATGTTGTCTTGGGATTATTATGAAAATCGATGTTTCAGTAGTATCAATCTTCTGCATCATGACAAAGCAGAAACCAGCGAAGGCTTATGACTAAAGAATCACATTATAGAAATATTTCTATAGTGTGATGGGCTCCATGTAAATTGTTGGATTTCGGCTTTTCACATCCTTTTTGTAACCAGAGGTAGTCTACATTAGCGTTTTATTTAACCTCTAGACCGTTGCAGAATATTTCTGCAACTCTGCGTGCTCTCAGTATGGATTATTATCACTTGGTTCTGATCAATAAAGTGAGGCATTTAAGTAGCAAGAGAAGTATAGAAAAAGACATCAATTTTAAACTAAACCGTAATTCGTATGAAGCAGTGGGTACTAGTAGTAGTAGTAGTAGGCTTAAGGCTAAAGACAGATATACATTCATCTACATGTTTCACATTCTTAAATTGCAAGATCCATCAACATACATCGTGATCGGACTGAACTCTGTTTCTCGCAGGCTTCCCAATCTGTAAACAATCAATGGGAGGAAGAGTAGGAGTGTTGAGCTCACCAAATGTCTGCCAGCAAAAAGGATCAGACATATGATACCGTTCTTGAACCGGTTTAAGCTCAATTGCAGATAAGTGTACATCTACGCAGGGGAAGTTATCGCTGCAGGCGAAATGCACAGGTTTCACGGTATAAGTGCCTTTTATCCTCTCGTAAGTCACTCCTTCCACTGCAACTGCTGATGTCTGGTTCTTACATTTGCTATGGTCACAGTAGAATTGGTCTATCACTATTGGAAGCTGGACCTCATTGAGTTGAATGTTTGAGAAGAGTATCCCTTTCACTGATCCTACTCCTCCTTGCCATGTCTTTATCCGGACGCCTGTCATTGTGTTGTGCATCGCCACGTCTCGCACTGTTATGTTCGAGACGCAGGCTTTTGTGCTGTCTTTACCAAGACTACCAATGCTGATCCCGTGACCTGGCCCACAGTTCACGTTGTGGACATATACGTTCGAGCAACCCGTTTGGATCGAGATACAATCATCTCCTGCACACACACACAAAGAGATGAGACATCATTAATCGAAAATTCCGATCATTCAAGAATCAAGAATTCAAGATTCATACCGCAAGCGAGTGTTGTGCTGTGAATGAGGACATCTCTGGTGTTCTGGAGGTGAATCCCATCGGTGTTTGGACTGTCACCGGGTGAAGAAACGGACATGTCATGTACCAAAACGTCGACGCAGTTATCGAATTTGAGGTGACATTGAGGACTGTTTTGGATCGTTATACCCGACACTTCCACGCCAATACTCCCGTAGAATCGCAGTGCCTATATAAACCAGAAACACAAGTCAGCAAACAAACCAATGCTTACGTTTTGCACAATCCCTGACTGTTCTGTGTTTCCTTTCTCACCGTTGGTTTGATGCTTGGCATTTTCCAATCAAGCTCACTTCTTATCTGTCAAATGTGAAACCAAAAAGGGGTTTGATCTCGGATGGATATTCCGCAAATGAGACACTGCTTGAGAAGAAAGAAGAAGAAGAACGAACCGGCATTGGAGGGTTTTGGTGAACAGAACTGTTCAAGGGGACGATGAGCTTGGTTTCACCATCAATGAAAGGGTAATCTTGTTGCCACCAACCAGAGCCTCTTCCATCAATCACACCTTTCCCTTGCACTTTAATTCCTTTCAGCTTTGTGAAATCAATCCACCACATTAACCCTTTTCCCCATGTTTTTGAATCCGTTGGAGCTATAATCGTTCCATCAAGCTGTAGCCGCACTAAAATGGTTAGATCATTTTCACTAAAGAGATGCAATGTTTATATTAAAAAAAAACAATTTTCACCTGAAACACAATGTTAGCTTGACAATAAGGACCAGAGAATGAAATTGGACCAACAAGGAAAGTGTATCCTGGCGGTACGGTCATCATCGACGCCTCGACTTTGCAAGCCGCTGCCCAAGTCGCTTCAAAGGCCTGCACTCATTATGAGACCCTGTTAATTATCCTAATCACCATTATAATAATGGCTATTATTAAGGCTTGTGGATTGTGGTCCCATTTGTAATCTGTTATTTCTGTTGTCACTTACTTTATATTCGTTTGTCTTTTTCTTTTGGCGCAATTTAACATTTAAGATAGAAAAAAATATTTAGAAGTTTTAAAAGTGACTTTACAGACGGAGAAACCTTTTTCTTAGCTCTGTTTTTTTATTTGCTTGTTCTGTCTCGTGCTCTGTCTCAATGATCTCGCAACTGTAATTTGTCTTTTTAAAAAAATTCTCATGAAAACGAAATATAAAATGCTCTAATTAAATCAAATACTACCACTAGGATTGAAAACTGTACGGATAGCGAAATTAATGAGCTTTTTTTTATTAAATTTGTGTTTTTTACCTTAGTGTCATCACATTTGCCATTACCCTTGGCCCCAAAATCCATCACATTGAAGACCTGAGATCCCTTAAGCGGCGGAAGAGACGGTGGCTGGACTTTTGGTGGCCGTGAAACCACCGGAGAGTTATTGTCGTCAGCTTTTGGCGGCGTTTTCAGCTTCGGTTTAGGTTTAGACTTGTGGTGATGACTGTTGTGAGAGCTGTGGTGACTGTTCCCATGGTTTTTCGGTTTCTTCCTTGACAAGGAATCAGACAAGTCGGAGGAGCCTCGGTGGTTATGTCTCCAATGTCTTCCTCTTCTAGCAATGCAGGTCTCTAGAGTTACAGACCAGACCAAAACCGCCAATAAAATCATCATCGTGATGCTTCTAAGCCTTAGGCTTTTTCTCATTATCATGTTTTTTTTTTTTGGGGTTTGTTTCTCTGTCTAAATGAAGGGTGTTTTGTGGTGGGTGAGAGTAAGAGACTTTGTTTTTCTTTGTTGTTGTTGTTGGTTGAAGTTTGAAGAAAGAGAACGTTTTTGAGGGGATTTAAATAAGGAAGCAGTCCAAGAATGTAGAGACTAGAGAGGCTCACGGGTTTTCAAAATGGAATTTTTATATGAAAACTGTCAAAAGAAACTGAATCAATAGTGTCCTTTATTTTCCATATTGTGAGTGACAAACTTATTTTTTTAGAAAATTAGTAAATTTACTAAATAAACGAACAACGGAACAAATCTAAAGCTTACTGTGTATAAGTTACCTATATGTGATAATAAGACCATAAAGTTCGATTCCAGTTGGATTTTTGTAAAATAATGATGATATTGACAGTAATGTTAAGTTAATACTCGTGAGTTATTTGAAAGTTAGAGTCGCAATATGCCAAAAGTATAACTGAAACCGAGATTCTTTTTCACCGTGGGTAAATAGTTCCAAACGGCCAAAATCTGAATTGCATGTGGAGTAAATACTGCTTACTTGCTTAGGGACTATATGTATGCCACGTGGAGAGAACTGGTTGGTCAAAAGCTCATCTAATTTGGTTGCTAACATGGATGGCCAAGACTTCACATTATCATATATATACAAACACACGTCTATGCGCACCATAAAGTGGGATACTTAAAATGAGGTGTATATTCAGTTTTAGGATCTTGCATAATGTTTGTTGATATATACAATTAGATTGATACAAGCATTGAAGCATATGTGTATGTAACGTAGGCATGTGTTGGATCTGCGTATTGGCACGATAATGGTGTCATATGATTTGTGTCCAAATTCGAGAGGACATGTAGGCAAAAGAACTTAAAAAATAAAGACATAGGAATGTGATGTGTAATAAATATTCCATATTTCAATCATTATCAAGAACACCATGCTAGTGAATAGAGACTCTAGCATGGCAAAAAAAATCTGAAAAATAGATTGAAAATGCAATTATACAGCGGTAGATTATATATCTGAAATCTAGTAAAATCAATAATTAATAAACAAAATTAACGCGATGATTAATGTATTAGGATTCCAAGTGGGTAGTAAAAAAAGCTAACCCAAGGAAAGTGGATAATAAATTCACCAAAAAAAAAAAGGAAAGTGGATAATAAAAAATCTAAATTGAAAACTAAGTTTATAAGAAAGAAAAAGGGGCAGAATTAAAAGTCTGTTGAGAATTTTTCGTATCATTAGTAATATTAAGAATTAAATTTATAAAACATATAGATGTACATGTATATATGGATATGTAAGACGAAAGAGACTCGTGAGTGGGTCTATATGTTGTCAATGGGGCACTGATTATAACATCTCTTTTAGTACTCACATGCACCACTTCACGGGCATTGCTTTTGTATACACAACTCCTCCAATTATTATTTACTTATTTGATTATTTTATTACTTTTATATATTTACTTTATGTTGAATCCATTCTAGATTTAATTTCATTTAGTATTCAAGGAGAAAAAAGGCTGCTATTAACGGAAGGAGCAGAAACAGAAAACAGAAAGTAACCGAAGTTTTTTTCTTTACGTCCTCATATTTGTATATACACTATAACTATAATGAAAAGTTTGAAACAAAATGCTGTCGGCATTGTTTTTCTTTACGTGCTGTCGGCATTGTTTGTGAATGATAAAATTGTTTAAAAAAAAAAAAAAAACTACTCAAATAGTGAGAGACTTAATTAGCTCGGCAGTATTCTGCTATATATATGGTAACGTGAAATATTTTGTTGGAATGGAGTGAAACATATTTGATGGATTTGATGATTACGAACTTTAGATTACTGAAAGAACTGCAAAATAAAGAACATATCTTAAACGTGAACAAATGCCTGAAATTTTAATGAGATTACTTGAACCTGCAGGTTATTGGTTAGCGATCGGGTCGTCATATATCAAATTAAACCTCATACAAATGGATCGGCGTGAAATCTGGTTTTATGTCGTCATATTTTATGAATTTTCATTATACATGTAAGATAGTACTATAACGTTTTCGAATTACATTAACTGCGTTCTATTGATATTGGCTAGCTAGACAATTTTTCTCTCTTTTTCTCATTTTACTTCGATCAGGTACTGGGTCTAGTAAATGTTATGCGCATTGATGAAGCTCATATTGTACATTTACTGGTGTGGTTGTCTAGCCAAAAGGATCGTATTTACACCACATGCTATTATTGTGAGCTCTTAAAAGTACTGGAGTATATCTTTTTCTTCATTTCCGACAGATTTTGGATCTTTAAAACTACAAAATACAGTATGTCTTAATTGTAGGTTATTGGAAGAAATAGTCATGTCTCAATAAGTATTTCCTTAAATGAAATTCGATTGAGCATATATTAAAACTGCTAGTATTATGTTACAGCTTAGTCTAGCAATTAGTTGGTGTATCGGAAACAAAAATGGAGTTGAAACGTTTTAGGGGTCACTAATCATATATGCAGTTGAAACGAATGGTTGAATGAAATTGTTATAAAAAAACAATGTTTTGGAATTGAGATTCTCTATAAAAAATAGGGAGAAGAACAATTTGTTTCTTCTTATTTGAAAAAAAAAAACACTTAACTCATGAATTTGTTGTTAACAAACATTTAATTTTAAAACAAATTATTTACGAGTCACTACCTTCCCTTTATTTTTAATTCCCTTAACATACTGTATAATGATTTGTCACTAATTGAACTATCTTCAGCTGCATGTTTTCAAATATTAAACCATATTTCTCTTAAACGGCTTAAGCTACATTATTTTTTCGAAACGACTAGACAAATGGTGGCCAGCTACTTAATAAACTCGTTAAAGTATAGAATTAATATATATACGCAATTCTGCAGTCATGTACGGATAAGCATAAACCGTCTTTTGGAATTCAGAAAAAAGCTTTGTGCGCTCATAGTTTTACACAATTTCTTCTCCGTCAAATAAAACTAAAATCAAATAATAAATACAAAAGAATGCTCACTTCAACTGTTGTAAGCTGGAAAAATGGAAGTTGTTTTGTCCTAATAGAACAAAAAAATCAACAAGGAACTATTATTTATTTCTATTATGGGTTTTCAGATTATGATTATAAATGATATAAATATTGATTTACTATTCTGCAAATAGTAAAGTATCATGTGATGAACACACATATATGTGATTCGACAGTCGTCTTCTTGACAGCCAAAAAGCTGTTGGCTATCTAATATTTCTGATTCTTCAGATTAAAATAAACAACAACAAAAATGAGATTATTGTGTCAAGAATATCATCACATGAAACGTTGATCTTGATGGTTAATAAACAAATATTCGGATAACTTTCGATGAATTCTTTTCTATAAACGTAAATGACAATGGCTAGGGATTCTCTTAACTTTCATACTTCGTAATTAGTCATAATCATTAACGTTGCTATGTTTTTCTTTCTTTGGGCTACGTTGTTAAAATTTATTTTATCTGTAACTTTGGAGAAACTCCAAAAGCCCCTTTGTGTTTGCTTTCGCTCAAATACGATCTTGCGTGCACACATGGCTCCTGATAAATAATAATATATAGAGCGATAATCAACATTGCCAATAATCCTAGTTGCAACAGTGTTATTATTATACTTCACGGTACACGAAGATGCATGAAATATGCGAAGATGGTCAGAGACCAGAGACATGTTGGCTTCTTTACTGAGATTACAGTTAGTTTCAGTTTTTCTTACTCAGCAAATATATAGGTCCAAATAGATCCATTTATATGACCTTCTATTTCATTAAAATTATCGAAAATGCCACTGTTCATTGTAACACGAGACGAATAAGTACAAAAAACAAAAATACTTTTATCAAAACTAAGGAAAGAATCCTGAAGAATCAAGAAAGGTGTCAGACAAAACATTTATTAAAACTAAGCCTAACGCTTTGCATTTATAAAATCGAAGACTTATAGGTGGACCAAACATGTTGCCTATCTTTGTTGGTGCTCTTAGTTATGAGACGGTAAGAAACAATAATATTCAAAAACTCCTTACACATCGTTAATCAGTCGCTCGTTACCTATTCTGGCGTCGGAAATGTTTGGACCGCTGTTTAGGCGTAGATCATGACTATCTGATTTCTTTTGTTAAGTTTTTTAAAATATTGGTTTATCCTTTTAGGGATGTAAAACATCCCTTCCGGGCATTTCAGACTAGAAATGCAAAGTTAAATTTTCTTTAGAAGGATTGAATTAATGCCATCAAACATAGCGACTTGATATATATGTCGGTTTAGATGTTTTTTTGTTTTACAAATGCGATTTTCCATCACCAGTAAAAGTAGACATATATATATAAATATATGGAATGTGAATATATACAAAATGGCTTTTATTATGATCCATTACCAAATAATTGCCCTTATATATAGATTAACTCGTTAATTCGGCTTGATTTGGCTACTAACCTGCAGTATGCCGAAATTTTTTGATGATCTGGCCAAAAAACAAAATCGAGAGAGAAGGTCTGGCAATTTAATTAATCTACATATATATTACATTCGTTAAATCTTTAAAGAGATCACCAAGAAATACTTATACGTAGATGCTTACAAATCTTGTTTTATTTATACTTTTACGTGTACAACAACTCATACATCGCATAAGTCAAAAATCGATGCGACTATAATATTTATTTATTATATATAGAATAATATAGACGAATCTGTAAGGTGCACGAGAGTTTTGTAATTATTGGATATGTAATAATAACAAAAATGTATGCCTTTGACTTCACAGCTCGACTCTTTATGATCTCGTGCCAATCTCTTTTTTCTCTTGTTAATAAAGCGAAACTTATATTTTGTGGACCGTACCATCTCTGATACGCCAAAAATATAAGATAAATCATAAGTTACCTGTTTTCTACGTTTTTTTTTTTTTTTTTAAAAAAGAAGAAGAAAAATCAGGCACATTTATGTACAGATATAATCATGGTAATACACGTAGTCACTAAGTGGGAATATATTATACTAGATTATTAGACTTGAAGAAACGGATAAATCGACGAAAATAATTTTTTTTTTTTGCTGTGACTGAAGGCTTGACGAAAAACATCTTCGTAGTAATGTTTTTTTAAAACATCTTGATAGGATTAAATAGTAAATAGTACAATCTTTTCTTTTCTTTTTTTTGAACTTTTAAATAGTACAATCTTCTTGCACGATATCAGATAAATATAACCATATTAACAAAAAAAAAACACAAATGTTAATCATTATCATGTGTGTTAATCCAGCACTTGATATGATTCTATATATATTTTTATCAAACCGTAAGTCTACATATTTGTAACACGTTATTTCCTACATGTGGCTATTGTTTCTTTGATTTTGGATTAACTAACTTTTTGTTTTATCTTTTGGCTTTACGAAATTTATAAGTTCTATACTTCTAATGCCGTCTTAAAGCGCAGAGCCGCTCGTGAACCTTTTTCTCTTGTTGTGTTTATTGGCTCCCCCGTGAACTCCATGCAACGTCTTTGCAAATTACCTTAATGTCCTCCCTTCCATTGTCTACTATGTAATTTGTTTTGCTTTTTTATTCATTTTTTTAATTAGGTCTCTNCCTTTTTTTTTTTTTTTTTTTTTTTTTTTGGTAACATGTTAAGATTAATACCAAACTGAAAGTTTACAATATTGCAAAGCAACTTATTACAAGCGAAGAGAAACTAAAACACTTATGTTCGTTTGACTAATTTCCTTATCCAGACAAAATAAATACATAATTATAAGTTTATAACTAATTGTTGTTTTGTAAATCAAATAATCAGAATATCTACGGTGTAGATGGTGATCGAAGTTATGTGGTACTTAATTATGGTTTAAGTACGATAACTGCAGTCAGTTATTTTGACATATACATTTGCAATATTACAACAACACAAAAAGAAGTAAAAAATAAGAAAACGTTCCGTTGCGGAACATTCCCGTCTAGGCGTATACGAGAATTATATTATTTTTAATGAATTTTTTCCAGTAAAAAAAAAATCAAATCAAAATCATTTTACAAATAATGCTTATCCACCAGAGTGATGATATAAAATAGTTTCGGTGGATCGAAATGTTAAAAAAAAATAGTAAAAAAAGAATGATACCTATACTTTTACTCTATAAAGTATAAATCCATTTAACACATTCGTCCACTGTGATATATATGTTTTTGCCCATTCCATATGTTTTGTTTGTTATACACCAACTTACATATGTGATTCGATCGGTATGTTTGGTCCGTCTATTTTGTATCACTCATTATTTTTTACAGTATTTTTTTTGACCGACATATCACTCATTCAATCAATAAGAAAAAAAGCAACAAATTAGAATTGTTTTCGTCTTAATTGTTAACAAATAGGCGCGGATCCAAAGTCGTATTTATTTCAACTGAAAAAGTTCGTCAATTTTTGTGCCGTTGATTTAAATTAGGAGCTACTGTTTCGAAAATGGAGTACCATTTGTTTATTGCATAAAATGTGCCGACCTCGCCGTATTTGGGATCTATCGATCGAGACATGTTAAAACTGGGACCCTATTCTTTAGAAGAGAACATAACTAAAATTTAGATGGTAAATAGTATAGTAGATTTATGATCGTGGAAAGAAAGGATATTGATATTTCACACACTATTACAAATTCGGCTGCGTCTGAGACATTTAGTTGCTTAAATTCCGAAGTGGTCAATATTAGACTATTTTTGCGGCTGGATGTTGGTAGCATAGCTCTAATTTAGATCCTATGTTTTTTTTTTCAACAAGGGAGCTGTGTTTGTTATCCATGTAAAATATCCGACTTCGAAAAGTTCAATTCGAGTTTTGGACCGTGTTATAGTTATACATGACGTATGATACCAATTTTTTCTTCTTATTTCATATGTATATTATTTAGTTTCATACTCTATAAATCTATATATGAAATAACAGAAAGATCATGGGCATTTACTGTTATGTTGCTTCATAAATTCATACAGACAAAATTTGTCTCTTTTCGCATTCTCTTGTCCAAAACATTTTGTTCTCATTACACTATCCAATCATCGTTCGACATTCGGATGGTGGACGATGGTAGACGCACATATATATGTGTGCACATGCATATTTAGATATATACAGTATATCGAATTAAATACAAATGTCAGTGATGATATCACATGTATGTTATTTATGCTGCACCATAGAAGCAGCCAATGAAATTCTCGACGAGAATTATTACCCACAAACTAACGGTTTGTACCGGTCGTTCTTTCCTATTGCCAGCGGTCTTGAAAATTTTGCGGTTCTAAGCAAAAGTTTTGAGAAAAATGCAAAACAGAGAATAAAATTGGTCACTATAATTGTTCTAAGCAAAACATAGAATAACTATAACTGAACTCTTCAAAAAAAAAAAACTAAAACAAATAATATATAGTTGGAACTTCACCATATTCTGCACTTCACTATAATAAACCATTACCATTACCAACATAGCTAGTGAATATTTTCACAATCTTAGTGGCCATTAAACCTTATAAAAACCATTAAAGACGTCAAACCCAAACTTCACCATGTTGTCCTCTCACCGAACTAGGTTCAGTTATATCCGAATTGTGATAAATTTCTTATTGGAAATTAATGAGAAGCACTTATACATATGATCTAGTTTCTAACATATAAATAGAAATCACTACTACACTTGAGTATTACCGATTGTAAAATCATATATAGTATCAGCTGCAAAAAAAAAAAAACAAAAATATGTACAACTATCACGGATTCAATCATCTAAAGAAATATATTAGGAATCCGTGAAAGATAAAAATAGATAAAACGCTGAAAAGAAGTGTAGCTCACGTGTCTGTTACAGCAGGCCCACAAATAATTTAAGAATATAAAAGGCCCAGGCAAAGAAACTAGTTTGAACACTAAAAAGAAGCCCATAACATTCAAAAATGTATGGCGTGTTGCCCTCTTAACATCGTTAGTCGTTACCGCTGTATACGGATGATGACGGCATGAATCATAAATTTCAACTTGACAAGAAACATCACAAGAGATATATCTAACAATTCAGGACAACATTGGTGAAATGGGTAAGTATATGTTAGCGTTGAAGATGGATAACTGTGAAGCTAGGCGGAAGAAGTGTTATAATGTGCTTACAATATCACTGTGTTTCTTTCTTAACATCACAGGACTTGATAATTTTTGATGTAAAGCCTCTGATGAAGGGATATGAAATCATTAAAGAAGTTCAAGAAGGAGGATCGGTTATCGCACAAAAAGACAGGCCCCATTATCCGTGACTGGGGAAGTCTTCATTTCAAAGAACAATATAAGAAGAAAGTTTTATATGAAAAAAAAAAACGAGCACCGAAAAATCATTTGCGATTAGTACAAATTGAACTTGTACGGTTTGATTTTTAGTAATTTCAGAATTATATGTTTTTCAAAAGCTTCTGCGATCATGAGGGTTATTCCAATATCCCCATCTTACTTCTCTGTTTTAGTTGCTCTGTCTTGCAGCAAAAGAAATTGCTGACATGGCAGCTTACTTATCCCAAAGGCTCCGTAGAGACACTGTTAAAGACTATGAATAGGATTAACTATTACCATGCATTCGCATATATTGATTTTATTGGAACCTTGAAGACTTCAAAAACATACGCGGAATAATCTCATATACAAAACTATTTTGTTTTCATATAACAATATCAACAGTAACTTTTGAAAGTTGAAAGATTATATAGTGGATTCTCTTCTTTTCTTTTGTTCCATTTTGTTGGTCACAAAATTCAGGAAAAGAAGACCTGAACGCTAGAAGTTTTCAAAGACTTGCATACAGGACAAACACCAGTGAATACATCACATTCTTTACACAAACTCAAGTGCCTACAGGGGACAAGCAACACTGATACTTCCTTGGCATGGCACATTTTGCATCTCATCCTCTGCATTCCGTTGTTCTTGTTGTTGTTTGGATCAATGTATGATGAAGCTGCATCATCTATTTCGCTGTCTCCAAACCCTTCTTTGCCTTGATCGGCAGCAGCAATCACATTGTTGTTGTTGTTGTTGTTGTGTGACATTGCTTGTTGCAGATTTGTCTTTAAAACATTAACCACAGACTCGTTGTACTTTGCTCTGTAGTGCCAATTCTGAGCTTCCATTGCCACTTGCTTTATCCTCTCCACGAGCTCCTTGTTCTTCTTGTTCATGGTTTCAATCTCGTGATCTTTCTCCTGAAGCTTCCTGCTCACTCCTTGCTCTACCGTATTGAGAAAAGACGCAATCTGTCTCTGTTTCATCTCTTTCACTCCTTTCGCCATTTGAGCTGCCTAGAAACCAAACAGATGCATTACAAATCTAATAAACTTAGAGCGCACAAAACAGAGCACACGTAGAGACATATCAGTACCTGGATTTTTAGAAACTGGTCAAGCTCATCTTTTTGTCTATGGAGGTCGATCCGAAGACTATCATCAAGTGACTGAAAGATTGGAGAAGCAGCTACGATGCTCCCACTAGCAGAAGTCACCGAAGAGTTGCGCTCATCATCATCATAAGACAGTCTAAGACCAGTTGAGACTAAATTCTCCTTGGGGGCTTCTTCTTGAACACTAAAATTGTTGTGATTATAGTTCAAAGATATCTGAAGCTTCTGTTGCCTTTGAATGTTATTACCAATGCTCTCGGCTTCCCTCCCTCTTTTGTTAGGCCGAACAATCGGAACGAGATTATCGTTAGCAAAATAGTTTACAGGATCAACAGTACACCCACCTCCCACTGCACAAGATAGAAAGACAGGATTCTCAGTTTCTCGAGTTGAATAAAGTTTTAGTCTGAGATTAGGACATAATGATGATACACCAGAAACTTACTGGTTCCGAGGAGGTGAAGCTGATTGGATTGTGTGTTTGTCTGGTATTGCAACTGGTTCTCGTTAATGAAAACCGGTGGAAGAGAGTTTCCATTGTTTCCACTTAGCATCTTCCTTCTTCAATGGATGCGTATGTAAAATATATATAGACACGGTAAAGTACTCGAATCTCTAAGTCGAATTAGAGTACTACGAGAAGAGAGAAGCCTGCAATTAAGGAATAAGAAGCCATTAGCCAAAAGACAAATCTTACATAAAAAAAGAAACATGAACCATGAGTATATGAATCAATTTGGAACTTATGACTCCAGATACCAACAGAGCAGAGAAATGTAAGGGAGACAATGCTGGATCATAGAACAGATATGATGATGAATCTATATTCAAACAAAAGCTAACAGAATAAATATATAACCTTTAAGATTTCCATGATTTCGCTTGATAAATTGGGAGGATACAGATTGATTGATTGGTTCAATAGTCAAAGTTTGCATAAATATATTTATTAACTAATTGAGTTAAGGTAAATCTCTGAGAACAAGGAAAGATTACAAAAGTTCAAAGAAGGATCCTTAACGCAGAAACAGGAGTCCTAAAGAAATTGTAATTAATACCTTTTTCAAAAAACTTCCCAGCAGATTTAACAAACCCTAGTTTCTTTTCAGATCCTGCATAAGAAGAAACAAAATCATCATCATCATCGTCATGAGTCATGTAAGAGCAAAAAAAGAAAAGCTTTGATTCTTCTTAATATTTTGTTAGTTAAGAAATCGAGAGAGAGAGAGAGAGAGACGAACCGATGAATAAGGATCTTGACAGAAAAGAAGATGCCTTTGTTGAAATGAAACGGCTATAGAAGAAGAACAAGACCCAATTAAATTAAAGCCACAAGAAAAAAAATATTTGTATTCCTTTTTATATAAAAGAAAAGTGAAGGGAAGAAGACAAAAGAAGAGATGCAAAGGAACGGAAGAAAGAAAGGAAAGAAAAAAAGAAATGAATGATGATGGATTTGTGAGCAATTGAGCGGGTGCGATGGAGCAGGACAGTGTGATGAAGGAAGAAAGTGGGGGAAGTTGGGTTGCCAATTTCGATATTTTACTTAAATGACAAAAAAATACAGTAACCTTCGTTTTATTTATTTTTAAAAATTTGAAACCAAACAAATAATGGGTTGATAAGAGTTAATGTAAGCACCAAACAAGAACCGGTGGTGCTACTTTTTCGTCTTTTCTTTCGTCGTGAGTTGTGTATCACCATCATCATCATCTCTCTCCCTCATTACGCCAGCTTTTCAGTTTTTCCTTCTTTTTGTTTAAATCCGATAGATTATATAGCTTTGACTGATTTAACAAACCTATTCATTACCATTAAGCCTTTTTACGTTGTTGAATAGGTTTTTTATGAATTAACATAACACGTTACAAATAAAAAGGCCAATGGGTTAATAGTAGTAGATTATTGATTATCTCATTTGACGTGTCATGTTTCAAAACGTAAAAATATGATAAATATTTTTAAGTTTTAAAAAGAAGTTAAATCACCTTTTTAGAATATAAGCATATGGTAAAATGGTCTATCATTCATAACCACTTTGTTATGATTAGAATGATATAATGAGATTACTAATTTAAGTTTTTTTTTACTTTATCTTGCTTTTTTTTTATTGACTACAATAGTAAGGCAACTAAAACATCTAAATATGTACACATAACAATACATTGAATTCTGAAATTGTTTGACTAAAGTAAATACAGAATTGAGTAATTTCAAAAATGTTGACGAATAAAACATATAATATGATTAATTTCATCAAGCTTAAGTTAGATCTAAAACCGTTTTGTGATCGCGTATGAAAGTAGTAATTTATTGGAACCGCATGATTGATATTAGGGCAAATTGGCCATTAAATTTTGTCTTAGAAAACCCCATTTCATGATTTCACATGTACCATATGAATATTAACTACGACGTCAGACATTGCTCGTTTTAAAAATGTATCAAAATATGAAACTTATATGACCATTGAATCATTTAATATTTTTATATTTCATGGACGATGTTTACATGTGGAAAATTCAAATGTAATTCGTTGGAAGTCAATACCACGACGAGAGACGTTATTATACACAATATATAATTGAAACTTATTCCACAGATTAATCAGATACCATCAAAGGCGAGCACGGATGTTGCCATATAAAATATGAAAACAGAAAGAATAAAAACTATATAGAAATCAAACTCTGTCAACGTTTCTTTATAATATCATTTTCTCTCGTCTACCAATTTGTATTCTTTTTTTCTTTCTATAATGCAAAATATAAATGTGAATATGCAGAGCAATAACAATAATGAATAATCGCTTCACGTCAAATTCAAAGTCAGGACACGGATTCCAGAGTAGGGGGAAAAATTATGACAGCAGAGGAGAGATGGTCAACTGATCCGTAGGGATATTTAGGTCTTTTCATTCGTCTTTAACCCCAAATTCATGCGACGGTAACGGCAGAAGAAGAGATCAAAACGAGAGAACGTGTCCGCCGTGATCTCAGTGTGTTTAAAGGAAAGGAGCCGTTTTAATTGCGAGTGGGACCACGCGCCTGGTCGTTGGGCAAATATGGCGGGTAAATTTTCGCGGGGAATAAGCCCTTTAGTAGTAGTTAGTAGTTACCATATGACTTTCTGGAAACTTGGACCGGACCAAACCATCGCACGCCAGGTTTGTCGGAGGAAAATTAATTGTTCTCTTTTTGAAATTTTTGCCAAAGAGGAAAATAATTGCTATAACTTATTAGTTATTACAATATTGCAATAATCAATTGTAATGTTTGAATAAAAAATCTGGAAAAGGCACAAACTAGTCGGAAAAAAGAAGCAAGCGGTGGGGATTTAAAATATAAAAAAATTGTGTGAAAAAGATGTAATGGACAGGCTTGTTTTTTTTTCTTTGGTTCGTGGACAAAAAAAACTCGAAAATAAAAATAGGAGATGAGAGTAATCATTTTAGCTAATAACTTCAATTTTATAATGAATAATGATTTCACAAATATTATATTTCTAGGTTTGTTTTAATTACTTTTGGTTTCTGATTTGGTTTGGTTTGACTTAAAATAAACTCTGATCTCGTTTTTGTGGACTACTAACCTTGTACAATGGAGATAACATTTAGATGTGTGTTTGAAAAAAGAAAAAGCTAAAGGCTTATAGTGGTTGCAACAACACCGACGCAATCAATTTATTATTATGTGTACTATTTGTTCTGTAACGTTACACGATATCCAACTAATATTTGCTTGGAAAAAAAAAGATTTGTTATGTTTATACGATTTAGCTTTTGACTATGTCCAGTGCATAACCTTTGCTTTCCTTTCAAGTTGTTAACAGAGATTCTCTATTCACCTCTAAATACATTTGTTGAAACTTTCTTGTAACAAAGAAACTGAATTGAGCCAACCATAATTAAATGAATGTAAGAAACCTTGTGCTTTTCAATTAACTTCAGAAACTAATTTGATTCAAAGTTACGATGATAATTTGCATATATCGTATTTGAGTCAAAATGTAGATGCGAGATTTTCAGAAATTATTATGTTTGTTCTAGACTTCTAGTTATGGACCGGATCTAGTATATCATTCTTGCATGATGTAAGAACTAAGAAAATAAAAATCCGAGTATTATCAAGCCTCCTCATTATGGAATTTCATGTACATATCTCTCCATATAATTTGAACTATACGAAGAGAATCTTTCCATATGTTCGATCTGTGTTTCAACTGTTTACGTTCAAGATTTTATCCCTTTTTAATCTTTGTGATGGTAGTGTCTAATTTGCCTATGAAATGTTTTTGAGTCGCTCTTTCTCATATTTTAACTCAGTAACACTCCTAATTTGCCTACGAAGATCAAACGCTCTATATATTCTCTTTAGTCTTTGGAGGGATCTCAAAGAATCTTAATATATATGTAACAAATCAAATAGAGCGGTTCATGGCCAATGCACAAGGGTTGAAACTTGGTAGATAGACTTAAGGCCCATTGGATTCATATACACACACACTCGTCAGTCACAAGAACCATATCACAAACACTAAGCTTCTAAATTTGCGGAGAGCCAATAGTTCAACTTTCAAGTTGCCTCAATACACAAAATTATATCGTGTATGCATGATTCAAGTGGCATTTGGTTGGCCACACAATTCATGTAACATTAGGAAGCAATTCCTGCCAGTGCATAAGACTTGAGATTTGGTAGGTAGACTTAAGGCCCACTGAATTTACACACACACACACATACTCATAAGTCATAAGTCACAAGAACCAAATCACAAACACTAATCTTCTAAATTTGCGGAGAGCCTCATAGTTTAACTCTCATATTGCCTCTTTAAACAAAACTTGTCGTGTATGGATGATTCAAGTGGCATTTGGTTGGCCATACAATTCAAAAGGCAAATACTTAGGAGGGACCAGTCACTTTTGTAACATGTTTTTAGGCAGATACGTCATACCGATTGAGGATTTAGCACTATATTCCAACTAACGATTTATTCGTTCCGGTCTAAGGAATTATATATAATCTAGAAAATATGTTTTTAAGAGAAGATATTGGGAACCATATAGGATAATATTTCGATTTGGTTTAGGATAATTTCGTAAGACCACAAATAAAATTTAAGTTTTGGAATTGGTTTGGTTCATATTTGAATATCAGTTCGATTGGTTTAAAAGAAGTTGAACCGAATCAAAGGTGCCAAAAGTTTCTCGCCCGGTAATTAGTCTTTGAAAATCCACATTACCCGTTTAGATAAACTGACAAAAAACGCTAATTAAAATTTGCTAGTTGATATATTTCCATAAAGTTAGAAAAAAACAAAAGTTAACTGTGAAGTCGTAGTCAAAAGACAAGTTAGTTTGAACTAAAATAAATTGTGATCAAGTTGAAAAAGTGACAGATAGAGAATCTATCCTTTGGATCCTCTCCTCTATTTTTAGCCCTTCACTTGGATCGCTCTTGGATAACTCATTAAATGACACTATCCAATAAAGCCACACGTGTATCAGCGTATGTATATGCTTGTGTATCTATATTTAAAACCTTCCTTATTTTTTCACAAAAAATATCTTCATGTTTTGTATCTTTCCGTTATAACTCACATAATTCTCTTCCAGAGTTCTTGGATTTGTCCCCAAATCAGTTGGAGATCTAAGAAGAAGAACGATACGCAAAAGAGAAGGAGAAAATGTGTACTCATAATGATGATCAATCACAACACAACCTCCCTTGTCTCCATTGCCAACCACATTCGTACATTCGCATGGTACACACACACACACATACATATGTATATGTATGTATATATAGTTTATGCGTTTTACATTTGGTGTAACAATCTTCAACATTGGTGGTCGATTTTGTTAGGTTCAACATATGATAGAGAGATGCATTCTACTCCGTATGACTCGTGACGAATGCGTCAAGGCGTTAGACCACCACGCAAGCATTCTACCGCTCGTTACCCTCACCGGTTAGCCTTTAATATAACCATTATATACACATATATGACCTATGTTCGTCCACAATCTATATACCAAAAGGGTTCGTTAAAATAGTTCGTGATGATATTTTAGATATAGGTTTTGATTTCGTGACGACAAATGAATGGAAATTTGAAGAAATTGAGGGATTATATCGTGAAGATTCTTGGATCGTGTTCGTCATTTTTAATCTCGACAGTCGACATATTAATTAATAGAAAGTCACAAATGTTTACGGAAAAGTTATGTAGTTTTATACCAGGCTTATATCGAGGAGCATGTCTGCATGTGTGCTACAAATAAATAAAATAAATGTTTTTGTTTGTTTGTTTTGTTTGCAGTTTGGAGAGGACTTCAAAGGGAAAATAAGGATTTCTTTGAAACGTATGGGCATTTCGTCTCTCCTAGGCCATTCTTAAGTAAGATTTCCTGGGATCAAATATTTATTTTTAAATCGTGAATAACTGTCAATATAATTTCTTAATCAACATATCTACCGCAAACATGAAGACATTATGTTGTTTGAGACTATTTTGACGAATAGAGTTTTTGTTTGTTTTGTTTTTTTGGCATGGATTTTGATCAGGTGGATACGTTCGGAGATCGCCGAGGTTTGCAAGAAGGATACAATGAAGACTTTGCTTTAGACTTCTAGATATGTAGGAGAAAAGGCTTAAGCTTTATATGTAGACCTAGGCTATTATACATATTGCTAATTATTCATGCTTATCTGTACGTAGACCTCTTATGTTATATAGGCTTCCCTATTAGATCAAGCGCAGATTAAGCTTTTATTGTGTAATCTATTTTTAAGGTTAATTATTTAGATGCTGTTATTTAGCTTCTAT
Organism: Sisymbrium altissimum; assembly: GCA_900406495.1. NCBI lineage: Eukaryota > Viridiplantae > Streptophyta > Magnoliopsida > Brassicales > Brassicaceae > Sisymbrium > Sisymbrium altissimum. The sequence goes on along the minus strand of OVBI01000026.1, from coordinate 210,249 downwards.
GTTAATTTCTTTTCTTTCTAAAACTAAACGTGACAATCGCTTAGATAACCAATCTGGTCCGTCCGAATCTGAATTTTGGCTTGCATATACAGGCTGAAACACGTACGGTTCGGTCTAGGAAACATAAGTACAGTTTAATAAATCGAATAAAAACTACAAATCTAATGTTAAAAGATTGGCAACAAAAAGAAGTCAAGATTTACATGTCAAAAGATGTTATTGGAATTTTGGACATGTTATTTCAAATATCAACGATTTATAAGTTGAAAATAAAAAAGAATTTCTTAATGCTCTTGTAAACATCTTGGATCAAAAAGTGGATATTTGACCATATATTCCTCCTAAAGAATACAGTAAAGCAGAAGTTCCGATCCTTTTTTGGTCAACAAGCAGAGGTTCTTTAACAAATTAAATATTCAAGCCTGGTTAAGTCCGATTTTAAGTGGTGTGGTCACTGTGGTGTGGTGTGAGGTTGAACCAACCGGAAAAAAACGAAGGAACCCATATCTTAAACCGATCATAACCGGCTTTGTAACAAATAAATGCGATTTGTCTGGGCAATTCCGAGATTCGGTTTGGATGGAATAAAAAAATATGCGCACACGACAAAAAGTTTCCACCTTCTTCTTCCTATATCAACCTAACTAATAATAATACGACAAAGATCTTTGCTTTTTCTGTAGGGGTTCTCAGCATCGTCCATTCGTTTAGACGTGAGAGGATGCGGTAGAGACTCTTGTCTGAAACATCGAAAGAGTCTACTCTGAGTCATTGGAACAAAAGGGTATATTTTGTAATCTTGTGTGTTTTAGGATTCAGTTCTCTTTCTGTTCTGTTATTACTATTTGATATATAATCTGGTCGATATGATTGCTTTGGGGAAAATTATAATTGTTTCCTTAATTCGCGGGATGATTTTGATTCAGAAAATTGAAGTGGGTTTCTCACAAATTCTTGCTCCATTTACATACCGGTATTCTGATTTTTGTCTGCTTATACTATAAAAAGGTCTCACCTTTTTCGCCAGGTTAAAGTCTTGTGAATAGTTCAAATTCCAAGAGTCTTTGATACAGAGACATTTTTCACTCTATGCAACGCAAAAGTGTTGAATTAACCCTGATTCTTAGTGATAATGTTTTTCTTTGCTTTTTGGTGGACTCTTAGGAGGACTCTGTTGACTGGCCATGGCTACTGATACAACAGCCTCAAGTTACTGGCTGAATTGGAGGGTCCTCCTCTGTGCATTAATCCTCTTAGCTCCATTGGTGTTAGCAGCAATTCTCATATGGAGATACGAAGGCAAAAGAAGAGAACGAGAAGGGCGCGAGAGCGAACCCCCCGGGACATTGTTCCAAGACGAAGCTTGGACCACATGTCTTAAAAGAGTCCACCCTCGTTGGTTGCTTGCCTTTAGAGTATTCTCATTTGTTGCAATGCTGACTCTTCTCATTTCCAATGTTGTGCGCGATGGAGGCGGCATATTTTACTTCTATACTCAGTGAGTTTTTAATCATTTAACTTCCTTTTCTCAATTTCTGAATCTTTGAAGTGAATCGTAAAGATCCTAACTTTGTTGCTGAAACAGGTGGACGTTTGCTCTTGTCACACTCTACTTTGGGGTATATCTCTTGGAAATTCTGATGTGAGGTTACTGTCTTTGTTCATACACTGACTGAATCCGCGATTCTTTTCTTTTTTTTCCGTAGTATGCTTCGTTGTTATCTATTTACGGATGCTGCATCTACAATAAAGGAGCTGGTGATAACGTAGAGAGTTATACAAGTATAGGTGATGCAGAACAAGGCACTTATAGACCACCGATTACCCTTGATGCGGCGGAAAATACGTCAAAATCTCCCAACATACCTTCAGAAGCACCCGTCCGAGAAACAGCGGGTTTTTGGGTTTATATCTTTCAGGTTCAATTCCAAGTAAGTCTCTTTTTATCTCTCCTATATCCTCTTGTTGTACAATGCCATCTGACAAAGCTTCAGAAAGACTTAAACAAAATTTCTGTTGTGACAGACTTGTGCCGGTGCTGTTGTGCTAACAGATATCGTGTTCTGGGCGTTAATCTACCCGTTTACTGAAGGTTACAGACTGAGTTTTGTAAGTTCTGGCTCTAATACTGTTTGATTCCTGTTCTTTAGAAAGATTTGGTTTCATTTTGATATGAGCACTTTTCTCTAGTACTCGTCTCGAGAAGTCATCAATGAATATATTTATCCCTTACATGTGTCATTTCGTTCGCAGCTTGATGTTTGTATGCATTCTGTCAACGCTGTTTTTCTCCTCGGTGACACATGTCTCAATTCTTTGGTAACTCTTCAAAGTTTGGTCTAAGGATACACGAATCTCACTCTTTTTTATTAGAAGCTAACAGAAATTTTCTTTGTTCCTCGTCCAGCGATTCCCGCTGTTCCGAATCTCTTACTTTATACTTTGGAGCTGCATTTTCGTGGCTTACCAATGGATAATCCATGCTTTCAAGAACTTATGGTATACACTTCTCCCCTTTTATCTTTATGGAGGCTAAAGTTTCTTTTTTTTTTTTTTTTTTTACCCAAGATGTTCACTTCTTGTTACGATTACATACTCTTGACTTTTCATCTTTGTGTTAAGTCTTAACAATACACAAAGTCGTCTTCAGAGTTAACCTGTAAGGGAACTTCTTTTGCAGGTGGCCATACCAATTTCTTGATCTGTCGTCACCTTATGCACCGTTATGGTACGTTGGTAAACTCTTGACATTTAGAATGTGTCGCGTAAGAGTATCGAATAATAATCAAATTTCAACGACAGAAAAAAAAAGAGACATTTTGTTATGGTCGCTGACTAATGTTTGTGCAGGTACTTGGGAGTAGCAGTGATGCATTTACCGTGCTTCGCCGTCTTTGCTTTGATCATAAAGCTGAAGAGTTTCTTGCTACAGCGTCACAACTCGTGATAGTTTTAGGTTCCCACTTCCCAGAATCCAATTTCATCTTCTATCTGTTGAGATTCTTGTCCATGACATTATGAGGAGACGATGGTCAAGGATCTATGGTCAAGGTCAAGCACAAAATGGAACCCTTTTTGTGGATAAGAGGCAGAAGATAGAGTAAGCGCAAGGTATCTCACTCAAGGGTCCAACCACAGTCCAAGACCAAACGTTTTAGTCAGGATGACAAGCATCTATATTCTTTTTGTTCAAACATTTTACAGATATCCAAAATTGTGAATCAAATTTTGTTCAATATAACATTTGTGTTGAATACGTAATGATTATACCCTTGTTGTAAAGATGGGACACACTGACACACAATTGTTGAAAGCTAATCTAGTTAGATGTTATACAAATCAAAATGGTTGAAGCAATAAAGACTGCAGCATATCCTCGAAGTTTTTGATGGGAGGAGGAACATCTTCACCGTTAACTATGATATGCCATTGCTTCCTAATCAAATCCATCTTTTTGGTCGACATCTTTCTCCTAATATGCAAAGGTGGTTTCCAACCGGTTGACATAGGCTCTGTATAAGTGATACCTTTGGCCAATTCAAGAATCTGTACTTACATCATAATCGAAACCTAATCAAGCCTTTCAACTCAGGAGATTTGCTAGAATTCTGAAAACTCGTAGAGATCGATTGATGTTGTTACCGTCTCCTGAGCATAGTATTTACAACCAAAAATATAATTGCTAAAAGGAAGTTGCATTCTTTTCACATACTTCAAACTCATCATTCTTCTTCTTCTTTTAACGTAGCCACCAATTTTCAGTCCCCTGCTTCACCATTTGCTTCCTCTGTTGATTCTTCTTTTCCAGTTAGATGGACGACGTCGATATAGAGGCATGCTATATGGGCGGTATTTTATTGAAGTATATTTGGGCTTTTAGTGTACATATTGGGCTCTAAATGACCGGCCCAATTTAATTAAACGTCTCTATTCTTTTTGTTTAAACAAACCCAATTTTGTTCTACTAAAGATGGGGGGGACACAAAATTATACTTGAAAACTGATTTGGTTGAAGCTGAAACGTTGGTTTACAAGTTAGTTGGCATACTCTGAAAGTGAATGAACAAAATTGAACAACCACCAGCTTTTCCAGGGAAGGAGTAGCTGCAAAGTCTTACAAATATTTGTAACAGAAAATACATTTAAATTTTTTTAATGAAAATACTTACATAAGTACATTTAAATACTTAATGTTCGGTACAGTAAATTATTTGAACATGGACTAGTTTAAGAAAATAATATGTGAGAATAAAATATGATTTTGAACAAAAAAAACATATGTAAGTTGCAAAGTATAAATGGAGAGAAGAGGAGTCGAAATGGGTGAGCTAACTAACTACTACCGAACCTAAAGCTCCTCTCTCCTTCCTTCATTCAATTCTCTCAACGGTAAAGATTCCGCCAGGGATTTCTGCTTCTTCGTCATTCCTTTGATCTCTGTATGCAATTTGTAAACGTTCTAATCGTTTTACACTTTATGAAATTTGAAAGTTTGTTCATTTCTAATTACATCCCCATTGCGTAATCAACCTGAAGCTTCTGATTGCTTGTGGGTTTGAATCGATTTGATTGAGATCAAAGTGATTTATGGATCTCTGAGATTTATCAGCTTAGCTGTGGTTTTATTTTCTTGTCCAGTTTGGTTTTGAAGGATGGCAAGGAAGAAGATCAGAGAGTACGACTCAAAGAGATTGGTGAAGGAACATTTCCAAAGGCTTTCTGGCAAAGAGCTTCCCATCAGATCCGTTCAGGTATAGATCGCTTTCCTTGGATCTTTGCCTTTCTCGTTTTATAGCTTAGGGCATTGGTTTCTCCGACATAAGGCAGACGATCATTTTGTGGTTGAATAAGCTTTAAAGATTGCAGCATTTTGCAATACTTGGAGTTCTAAAAAGGCTTCAAAAACAAAATTAAGTGGAAATTTGCCTGCTGGGATCTAGAGTAGATAGGTTTTCTCCAATTCACTATTTATCAAATTTGGTTCTTTTGCTATATGTCGTTTAATGTTACTTTCCTGTTCTCATAAACAAAGCTGTATTTAACCTTGTGTGTATGTGTGTGTGCGTGTAGATCAACCAAACAACTGATCTAAATGAGCTAGTAGAAAAAGAACCTTGGCTTTCGTCCGAGAAGCTTGTGGTGAAACCTGATATGCTGTTTGGAAAGCGTGGCAAGAGTGGTTTGGTTGCCTTGAAACTAGATTTTGCTGAAGTTGCCACTTTTGTCAAAGACCGTTTGGGCAAAGAGGTAACTTTTTTGGTGCTAGTCCCGCTTTTTAAGCCAGGCTTCTGACAACATTTTCACTCAACCTCTCTTTCTATTTATCATCTTTAGGTAGAGATGAGCGGATGCAAAGGACCCATTACAACATTCATAGTTGAACCATTTGTTCCTCACAATGAGGAGTTTTATCTTAATGTTGTCTCGGATCGCCTTGGTAGCAGCATAAGCTTTTCAGAGTGTGGAGGAATTGAGATCGAGGAAAACTGGGACAAGGTATTTTGTAAGAGCTTTCTGAGATTCCTGTTCAGATGTCTCACTGTCTTCCGTCATTAAGATGAAATTTAATTTGAGGCTCCCTTTTCTACAGGTCAAGACTATATTTTTACAGACTGGAGCTTCCCTGACACCTGAGATATGTGCACCTCTTGTGGCAACGCTTCCATTAGAGGTAATCAAATCTTTTAGTTTTTTAAAAAATAGTTGTGAACATGCCATTGAATCTGGATTCGTGACCTCAAGTAATAAAATTTCCACTTACAGATCAAAGCAGAAATTGAAGAATTTATCAAAGTCATTTTCACTCTGTTTCAAGGTATGCCAAGCATAGCTAAATATACAGATCAAATCACCTTTACTTGGACAAAAACTAAGCGTTTAGTCTTGTTTCCTTTGGTGTGCTAGATCTTGATTTCACTTTCTTGGAGATGAATCCGTTCACACTAGTTGATGGAAGGCCTTATCCTCTGGATATGAGGGGTGAGCTTGATGACACTGCTGCCTTCAAAAACTTTAAAAAGTAAGTTTGACCTCCTGATTTTCCAACCCTTTGGCTTAAGAATTTTTCGTGAAGGTGAACATGATTAACCCCTCGAACTTGCAGATGGGGCGACATTGAATTTCCTATGCCATTTGGTAGAGTAATGAGTCCCACTGAAAGCTTTATCCACGGTCTAGATGAGAAGGTAGAATCATCTAGGCATTAATACAACTGAAATGTCTGTCTGTGTCAACGTTCTGTGACTAGTAAAGAGCTCTAATTATCATGTAACTTTGTGCTTGCAGACAAGTGCGTCTTTGAAGTTTACCGTTCTGAATCCCAAGGGACGGATTTGGACAATGGTAGCTGGAGGAGGAGCAAGTGTCATCTATGCGGATACCGTATGTTCCCTAAAGAATCTTTGCTAAGAGAATCTCTTCAATTTTCCCCTTACAAGTCCATTCAACATCCAAATTTCATGTCTAGGTTGGAGATCTTGGGTATGCGTCTGAACTTGGCAACTATGCTGAATACAGTGGAGCACCCAAAGAAGATGAGGTTTTGCAGTACGCCAGAGTTGTTATCGATGTAAGTTTAGTTTCTTTTTTCCTCCTTCCATTAGACGATTTTTTCCTTGTGCTTGATGAATAATTACAATATAATACTGCAGTGTGCTACAGCAAACCCGGATGGCAAAAGCAGAGCTCTTGTGATTGGAGGTGGAATTGCCAACTTCACTGACGTCGCTGCTACTTTCAATGGCATAATCCGCGCTCTCAAAGAGAAGGTGAGTCAATAAAACTTGAGCTCTTTCGAGTCACTACTGAAGAGGATCAAAAGCAAAACATATTTTCTTATATTGTGATTATATTTGTCAACAGGAAGCAAAATTGAAAGCAGCAAGGATGCATATATTTGTGAGGAGAGGAGGACCAAATTACCAAAAGGGACTTGCTAAAATGAGAGCCCTTGGAGATGAAATCGGTGTCCCCATCGAGGTCTATGGTCCAGAAGCAACCATGACAGGTATCTGCAAGGAAGCAATCCAGTACATCACAGCCGCAGCATAAGCTTCTCTCAGTACCTTCAGATCCATATCTATTGCCAAACACGTCGTTTTCTAGAGCCTATAATCTACTTTGTGTCCAAAGTGTTCAAAATCACTTAAGCTACTATACTACTTGCAATTTCTTGAAAACTCTTGTGGTTCGATTCTCTTTCCCCCTAAAGTTTCCTCAGATTTAATTAGACATCATTGTTATTCTTGTTAATCTACTGCCCGTTATTTTCTTCTGATTTGATTATCCCCCAAGCGTTCGAGGTTCCGTTTTGAGACCGAGAGAGGAGAACGATGATATATAAGAACGAGATTCTCATGTTCAAAAAATAAATTGGAAAATAAATCTTAATTTGAGTCTTGTGGAACAACATCTTCATTATTTGGAAATCCACAACGATAAATAAATATAAAAACCATGATCAGATCATGAATGAAAGTACGATCGAAAGAGAAATTGAACAAGAGTCTTGACATTCAATCATAATTATTCGGGATATTGCTGCTGCTGAAGATTGATAAGTCTAGAGTAAGGACCATTCTCGTTCTCAATGAGGCTATTGTGGCTGCCTTGCTCTATGATCTTACCGTCTTGTATCACACTTATCATATCTGAGTTCTTGATCGTCGATAGCCGGTGAGCCACTAGCACCGTGGTCCGGCTACTCATTAGCTTATCCAATGCTTGTTGTACCTAGCAATTCATTAGTATAAACCTGTTAAGCCTTTGTGAAATAAATCTTGATCCAAACCCTAAACCCTACCAAAAAAAAAAGAGTTTACCACACGCTCTGATTCAACATCCAAGGCGCTTGTGGCTTCGTCAAGTAGCAGAATGGCTGGATTCTTGAGGACGGCTCTAGCGATAGCGATCCTCTGTCGCTGGCCGCCTGACATCTGGATGCCCCGTTCACCGACTTTGGTTGAGTAACCTTCCGGGAGGGAGCTGATGAAGCTGTGAGCGTTTGCAAGCTTAGCTGCTTCCACGATTTCAGATTCCGAAGCTCCTTCTTTTCCGTACAAAATGTTCTCGTAGATAGTTGTTGCGAAAAGAGCCGGTTCTTGTTGAACCAAACCGACGTGTCTTCGCAGCGATTTCAGTTTCAGTTTCTTGATGTCTTGTCCTGTAATAATTTTGGGTTAAACAAAAGAAGAGCTAAACCAAATAACAAACTTTCTTGTTATGCAAGAGACCTATGGTCAGAGTTTCTTGTAGCTGAAGTAGATAAGTCAAGAGCTTGGCACTCACCGTCAATCATGATTGTTCCAGCTGTAGGATCGTAGAACCGGAGAATGAGTGAAAGGACCGAACTTTTGCCTGACCCACTTTGCCCCACCAGCGCCATACTTTTTCCAGAAGGAACTGTCAGGTCGAAATCGCGGAAGATAGTCACATCGGGCCGTGAAGGATAGCTGAAATGGACACCTTTGAGCTCAATTGTGCCTTCCACATTACTCAGCTCCTCTCCCTTATCTCCAACGACCTGAGTTCTTCGGTCCAATAGCTCGAAAACCGAAGCAACCATCTGGTTTCCTTTAAGCAGATCAGGGGCTAGAGCCAACACCTCCCCCATTACTAACGCAGTAACGATCAAAACCATGAATGTTTTCATCACTGATTCAAAAGTTGATAATCCTTGCCCCATCAAAATCGATCCGTACCTGAAAATACATTTAAAGTTTCAATCTTTGCAATTTTCTGTACTTAATTTCTCAGTATAATTTTTTTTTATAAGTACCAGAGGGCAAGGCCGTAGGAGGAGAAGATGAAGAACTGAGAGACGCCGTACAAAATCCCAGCCATCTGTCCACGCCTAAAAGAACGTTTGGAAGGTTCTAGGAGCTCTTTAGAATACAGTTCTAGAACCTTCTCCTCGGCACAAAAGGCGGCTACTGTTCGAATGTTGCTAACAGACTCTCCGGCCAACATATTAGCCTTTAAATACGCTTTACTCAAGTTTCCTCCATAGCCTTGCATGAAAAGTTTCTAACAAATACAACCAAAGACAAAATATATCTATATATAACCCAATTGCTGAAATACGAAAGAAAAACAAAACGCAAAAAGCTGCGTTATACCTCACTAATATGTCCACTGATGATCAATGGATATGTTGCCAAGACAACAAGAGTGAGACGCCAGTTGAGTATAAACGAAATGATGAAAGAGGTCACGACGAGACCAAAATTTTCCAATAGAATCGTAGATCTATCGACCACAATCGTTTTTAGCAAAGTGGCGTCGCTTTCAAGCCGGGACGCCAACATCGAGCTAGTGTTATCGACCTTATCAAACCACCCGATTTCATTCCTCAGGATAGCTACTCGTATAATAACAACAATTACACATTAGGTCAACCAACATAAGGACAATTAAGTGGTAGGATTTAAACCTCGGTTTTGCGTTTTTGCGTACCTGAAAACATCATTTGACGGACGCGGAGAGTGAGACGCTCACCCAAAATACCGAAGGTGGTATGCTCAATGGCGTGTGCGATGACGGTTATGACCGAGGCACAACAGAAGAGGATAGAGATCCTCTTGACCTCCTTTTGAGTCGTCTCCCAGTCCATGTAATAAGAAACTAAAGCCTGGGAGATCCCAAGCGCGAAAAGGGGCATTTGAGATCCGGCCATTAGGGAGCCTAATGTCCCAAAGATTCCATACTTCCAGTCAGGACGGATCATAGAGTAGAGACGTCCCAACGTTACTTTGCCCTGTCTCGTTGTGTCTGGTTGGTTTCCTGAGTGAACGGGACACAAGTTCGTCTTTGCTATTGGTACTTCTGGCAAGGATCCTGTACTGCAAAGATGAAAGAAAGAGAACCTTCACGATGATGACAATTTTCACGAGATAGATTTGATTAAACCGGATATGGGCATATGAGTACCTGACTGGTAAGATAGGAGTCTGGTTTAAGTTAGGGTTGGCAGCTTGTTGGATACGTAGGAGAGAAGAGTAAGCTCCATCAGGGTTAGATATGAGTTCGTCGTGGCTTCCGGACTCAATGATCTTTCCTCCTTGAACGACGGCTATGATATCAGCGTTTCTTACGGTGGAGAGTCTATGAGCCACCACAACTGTCGTCCTCCCAACCATCACTTTGTCCAAAGCTTTTTGCACGCTTTTCTCTGACTCTGCGTCTAGTGCGCTTGTAGCTTCGTCGAGTAAGAGTATTGATGGGTTCTTCAAGATCGCTCTCGAAATAGTGATCCTCTGCTTCTGCCCACCGGATAGCTGAATCCCTCTCTCGCCCACCTGTAAAACCGAATGGCAAGCAAGTTTAGGGTTCTTTAATTATAATTGTTTCTTGTACTCTAAGCTATCCAATTTTCGACAGACCTGGGTTTCCAATCCATCTGGGAGGTTGCTGATGAATGAAAGGGCTTCCGAGAGCGTTACTGCACGGGTAATTTCCTCAGCATTGGCGTCGTCTTTACCATACATAATGTTCTCGCGAATCGTGGTTGCAAACAGGGCAGGCTCTTGATTAACCAGGCCGATATGTCCTCTTAGCCACTTAAGATCAAGGTACCTGATATCGTTCCCGTCCAGCAACACCGCCCCATCGGTAGGCTCGTAGAACCGCTCAATTAGAGATATCATCGTGCTTTTTCCGGACCCACTTCCTCCAACAAGCGCAACGACTTTCCCAGCAGGAATCACGAGGTTTAGCTTGTCAAAGATCACCACGTCAGGGCGAGACGGGTAGGTGAAAGTCACGTCCCTGAATCGAATGTCACCGTCTACTTTGCCGAGTTTACGACCTGTTTTCACCTCCTTGCTCCGTTCAATCATTTGAAAAATCGGATACGCAGCAGCTCTCGCTCGTACAAACGTGGAGATGTCTGGCGCTGCCTGGCCAAGAGACCTACACAAAACCCCCCAAAAACAGAGACTCTGTGATCAACAAAACAGAATAATAAAGGAAATGTAGAAACAAGAAATGCAAAATAGAAAATGAAACTTTTATATTACAAGCCAGCGATGACAACGTTGAGCATGGTCGTGAAAGACTCGCCGCCATTAGCAATTCCCTTGTGAACAACGATGCTTGTGAACCAAACGAGCAGAGCCCAAGACAAAAACAGTACACAGTGCATCGAGCCGAGTCCTAGTCCTCTGGCTAAACCGGCTTTTCTCCCGTACGTGTACGTATTCTTCAGAGCTTCTCCGTATGATCTCACCGCTTTTTCTTCTCCCGTGAATGCATGTACAGTCCTCACATTCCCGATCACCTGAATTTGAACGAATAGATGTATGAAATTAAATAACCAACAAAAAACTCACATTAATATAGTTTTCTTGTTGGAAAAGTTACCGACCTCTTCCGCAATCTCGCCGGCTTTGACGTATGATTTCCGGACATGAACTATGAGTCCGGTGCTGACAAAAGCGTAGATGCCACCAGCGAGAGCAATGAGTGGGACTATGGAGAGAGTGACTAGACTTATTTGCCATACGCTAGCGAATCCGATTGCAAAACCAGCTATAAACCGGCTCATGCAGTGCAAGAAATTTCCTACCTGCAACAAAATAGCGGTTATCATATACCATTATCGGTTTAAAGTGATCATATTCTATTGTACGAATATCAATAGAAAGAAAATTTTACTGTAATCGAATTAACACAAGGATAAAACGAAGATAATTTAAGACCGGTACAAGAAGTAGAATCGAACATGATAACGATTTGATTTCGGTTAAGCGTACCTTCTCGGATAGAGCGTCTTGGACGACAAGTATGTCGGAGGTGATGGCGGAGATGACTTCTCCGGTGGAAGATTCGGTGTCGAATAAGCTTATATCTTGACTTAACATTGACCGAAGATATGCTCTTCTCATCTTCGCCGCTTGTCTCTCTCCCGTATGCATCCAACATGCAACCTCTGTTTGCATTCATTTTTATTATTTTAATTTAAGTGTATCTTAAAAAAATTACGACTGCCTTTATTTATTCTGTCATGTTTTTTTTTTCTTTTGGTTAAACTATTCTTTGTCATGTTGTTTACCTATCCATGATGAGAAGAGTATTGCCACACTCAGATATACAAAATCCAACGAGTACTGCACAACCAAAGAAGAAATACAAATTAAACGGAGTAATAATAATAATAATATAGTAAAAATTATTACTTCTTTCTTCGCACTCTATTTAGTTTCCTTTATTATTAATACAGATGTATTTACAAATAAAAATAAATAGCTTTTGACCAAATTTGACCTCGTATTTCATTTGACATATCTCATATACATTGAACCCAAAAGTATCATATTTTTACTTCCAAAAAAATTGGATTTATCAGATCTTAATCTCTCTGGAATTTTGTGAATCGTCATTTTAACTCCAGCGTGGTCAATAAGATTCGAATCAACTCATTCCAAGTTCACAACAATATATACTACGTACGCACTGCAATTAACATATCGAACTTCTTATATATATAATTATAGCGATTCCAAGTTCATGCTCAGTCAGGAGGAAGAATTTGAACGTAACAAACGATAACAGCTTACAGTTCTGGATAAACGATTTTGAAAATATATATATGAGTATATGACCTTGGCAACTTTGTGAGAAGCTTGTTGTGGGAAGAGGTAAGCAAGACCGATGATGTTGATGAGTTTGCCGAAGAAGATGAAGAAAACTGGAACGGAGGCTCCGTGAATGCACGCACCAATGGATCCAAGAGTCATCAGAACGCAATCGTAGAAATCAGCAAAGGAAAAGAGCTTGAACACTGATACACTCGGCCGCTTTTCCTCCTTCTCTTTCTTCTTCTCCGCCACTGTTGCTGAAACACCGGACGGCTGCATTTTCACGTGAAACGGTACTTCTCGAATCTCAATGGGATAAAAAAATTAGGGAGATTGCGAGATAAGTAAATAGAGAGGGAGGAGTGAGTTTGAGAGAGACACTAGAAATGAGAAGGTATATATATAAAGGGGGACCTTCTTGGAGGAACGTAGATTAGGTTTTAAGTTAGAATTTTGACGAAAAGGAAGAGAATACAAAATAAAAGAAAATTAATAGTTTCAGTGATACTTTTTTTTCTGGTACTGCGAATGTGACCGCAATTCAATTTTTCTAGTAAAATTTTATGTCTCACCTTTTTTTTTTCATATTCCCAGGGTCATTTACATAATTTTTTTCCCTTAAGTTTATATTATGACAGAAAATTATTAGAACATGTAAAAATAATACTTCTCTAAAATTATGCATACCAGTTAAAGCTGATTTAGATTTTATCATCGAATAAATAAATAAAATTTTATTCCAATGGATCAAAGAGGAAATACAGAAATTAAATAGAAACTAACCAAAGTACAAATTTTATATGTAAATAATTTTGTAGTTAGTAATATTTAGATTTGAAAAACTAGATGTTATGAGAACGATAATAATTAGGTAGCCTTCTATACTTGATCAAATTTACTGCTGCATTTAAAATTTACACACAAAAAAGTATCAAAGAGATAAATATATTGATACATCAATAAAAAATTTATATTACGGTACAAAGTTATCAGAAAAATGTGAGAACGCTATATATATATATATATAAATATATATATATATATCATATATTCAGATATATTTTAGAATTTATCATCAAATAAATAAAAACATTATTTTAATTTTCATAAAAAAACTGTAGAAATTCAAATGGCAAATAATTATGACATAATTTATTTGGGATGTACCTAAAAATGAATGTTAGGAGAAACAATAAGAATAAGTGGCATTTCTATAACTGATGAAATTTCATATAAATTAAGTTCTACTGAATAATTAAATATTAAAAGATACATACATTTATATATAGATCACACAAATATAAACAGAAATTTTTGAAAAACACGTCAAAAAATTATTCTTCAAAAATTATATGTATCAATCAAATTTAATTATTAAATAAAGAAAATAAGTAAAAAATCTTTTTAATTTTATTAAAAAGAAATATAGAAATTCAAATAGAAAATAGCTAAGAAATAGAAATATTTGAATGTCAATAAATGATTTTTTCTAGTTTGCAATATTTATATTTAATAAGATTACTGTTACGAGCGAGAAATGGTAATAATCAAATGGCATTTCTATAATTGATTAGATTTCAATATAATTAAAATTTTATAGGGAAAATAATTAAATTAGTATACACTTAATTAGGTTTTGTTATAATTAAAATTTTATAGGAAAAATAATTAAATTATTGTATATATATATATAATGACAGATCATGCATACACAAATTTAGAATAAAATCTATAAAAATTTATTTCTTTTTTTATATTGAAAAAATATAATTTATGAATTAAATGAATTAACGAAATCTAATTTAAATTTTGAAATAAAATTTCTCAATTTATGAAGATTAATGATAACACATATACCATCTTTATTTAAATTTCTCAATAAATTATTTATAATGTAGAAAATAATTTAAGAAATTGTATATAAATTTACATACATAGCTAAAATTTATACCCTTGAGAATACACACATGATTTTCATCCAATCCAATTGATTAAAAATATATTTTGGACTGAACTTTTAATAGATTTCAGATACCAAGAATAATATTTTAATAAGATATTTAATTTATCAATTAGTATTGAATTTTGTTATATATTTTTAAGGAGGGTGCTCTTATGATCCAAATTCCCCAATGTTTGTTCTTTTAAGCTGCTCTTTTGTTTTTGCTTTTGGCATCTTTTACCTTGATAGCTTCATCATCAAACAAACAAATACGAATATAACACAAACACTTATATGCATATTTTATTCACCTTTGTAAAAAGGTTGATTGTTAAAATTAAACAAGTAAATGGTCAAATGCTTTCACAAAATTTGCGTACAGAGAACTGTCTGCCAAATCATCCTTATTTAGCCTACAAAAAGAAAAAAGTTTTTTTGTGTTTGTCATTAATGTTTGCGTCTACTATTTTCATATAATTTTTTCACGCAACAGAAGTCATGTTCAGCATCGAATATTGGAGATTGTTTTTTTATTGAATGTAATTTTTTTTTTTTTTGATCGAATGTAAAATTTATTCATGCAAAAAAAAACCTTTTTTACAAAACTCTATTACTGCAGTTTAAAAAATTAGTTTAAGCAGATTACCATTCTTCTTTTGTCGTATATGCAAACTATCTGCATTGAGCTTCCTCATTATGGCTATTCCCAGCTCTCTGAATGGTGATGGTCCGATTTGGAATGTTTTTGTCGACGTGCTTTGCTATACTTGCTCTGGGCCTTCCGCCATTGGGCTTTCCATGCCTTCGTCTGTTCCTTTCTTTCCACAGATTGTAGACCGTTGCTTGAAATCATACCGCAGAAAGAAGCTCTCAATGTTGTGTTAACACACATTGACACATCCATCCCATGCAAGAGAAATACCAACATCTACCATCAAAAGTTATGTTTACGTTCTTCAACATCATTTTGTATAAATGAAGGTTAAACAATTATGTCAACTTTAACATTTAGACCCAACAAAAAAAAAAACAATTATGTCAACCAAAAGTTTCGAAGGAAAAACTACTAAATGTGATTTTTGTTTTTAATGAAAATTCTGTACTCTTATTTTGAAAATTGGCGAGGATGGTAATCCATTTATATAGTAGAAAATCCAATATCGAAATTCTTATTAACAAAAAGTCAAAAGTAATAAATTTATGTTTGACTTGAAGGAAAAACTTTCCTTGCTTGGGAATGAACATTTTGTTTTCTTACGATTTTTTTTATGATTTTCGGCGACAGTTACAATCTTAATTAGACTTTGCTAATCATCAAGATTTTTCGTGTTTTTACAATTAATAACCTCACCGAATATGTAAAGACAGAAAACACGGTAAAGACAGAGAGGTGGAGCTATGAATGGAAGTGACTTGATTATCTCTTTCTGTCCAGTCGAGAGAGGATAGAAAATTGCTATTGATAAGGCTTTCCTTCTGGTCCATAAACATTACGTCAACACGTACACTTTCTTTGTCCATACTAAACCAGCGGTCGGGTATACCTCTAATTTCAATCCTTTTTATATCATTGTTTTGCAGATCATAAGAGAGAATGTGAAAAGGAGAAAGAAAATCCCTTGGTATCAGGAGAACCTTGCCATTTTGAGTTGTACATTTTACTCTGAATGTAATGTTGTTGACCAAATGCAGCTGAGAAGGCTGCACAACCAGAGTCTTGCACGACCATTTCTTGTTCTTGGCATCTTCCAGAGCCCATAAAGCCACGACGCCCTTCTCTCTAAGATTGGTTTGGTCAAAAATAGTTGCCTTTCCACCATACTCCAAAAGAATAACATTCCAGAACCGTTCAAGCAGCTGGTCACCGTCCCTCCGAGGTACTTGGAACATGTTGAACTCTTCGGATCTAATGTCGAAACTCACAACCACAAACTTAAACGGACCTAGCAAAGCCATGTAATATATAACCCCATCTATACACAGTCCTTCTAATATGCAAGGAAAGTGAAGACAAAAGTCCGGTGGAGTTAGAGCAGCCTTTTTCCATGAATATTGTCCATCTTTTAGTTCAAGGACCCAATTCTCTGAACTTATTACTTCCATATTCTGTTTTAAGTGTACACTAATCGAGGAGAGTACTTTGTACTTATCGCTAACAGGGTCGTATCCGAAATAGTAGCGGATGGATTGTTTGCCTCCTGGAGGTACGATCATGTGGTCGGATTTTATGAAGGGTAAGGTGACAATTTGTCTGGTGGCAGGGTTATAGATCCGAGGCTTTCTCCAATAGACGTAACACATGAATCCATCAAGATTTTGGAAGATGTAGTCTCCCTTCTGTGGGATGGTTAGATCGTGGTCAACTAAAAAGTAAGACGGAATAGTACTAGTGTCTGGAGGAGCCGCCGTGAGTATTTCAGAGTTACAATAGTCGCTTAGATCCCATAAACACATGTAAAGACGAGGGGATGGAAACAAAAGGAAACGGTGTCTGAAATATCGTGAGCCGATAAGCGATAACCAGAGCTTTGAAACGCACCTGAATCTCATCAGGGATTTCACAGGCAATCTCGTGAGGATCTCTTCCGTCACCAAATCCATAGGAAGGTCCGGTGTCTCTATAGACAAGCACATCCTACCTAGCGCAATCTTGGAGAGAAAGTAATCGTCCTATTTTGATTTAGGGTTTGATAATTGATAAGAGTAGATATATAAAGAAATTAAAAGCTTTCTTTTTTCCATACCGTTATTGAAGAGTCAATTTCCTTTATTTTAATTTCCTTTTGACTCTTAGTTTCCTTTTAACTCAATTTCCTTTTTTTTAGTTGTTCGATTATTTTATGGACGCTTTCTAATAAATAAAATCGGTGTTCCCTCGAGAAGCTAGGCTACTTAGCAGACATTCAAGGAATCAACTAGTGAGAAATAAGGAAATTTTCGATGAAATTCGCGAACAGGAGATGACTATTTGGTATTTTTCTTCTTTTAAATCTCGTTGCTTCATGAAAAAAATATATATCTAGTTGCTTGTTGGCTTAACTTGTCCCAAAGTCTCCGTCATAAAACAACCTTTCTTGTGTTTGTGTTCTTAAGCAGGCTTTTCTGCTGGTAGTTCCTCTTAACTTGCCCTTAAAGTTCAAGTCCATCCAGTGCTGTGCTTATGTGCATAGGGGTCTAAGGCAAATTTTTAAAAAAATTGAAAGGGTTTTTTCTTGTATTCAGGTTAAAAAAAAATTAGGGAAAAATTTAATAAATTGAGAAGTTTATCAATATAAATTGTTCAAATTCTTTTGTTTTTAAACCTAACTCAACAAAAAAAAAACCTAAAAATTCTAATTTGATTTTCTTATTGAAAAGTTTAACTAAGAAAAAAGAATAATGAAACCAATAGAATCGAACATTAGATGTAAACATTGAAACTTTCTTTCCAAAATCACTATACTAAACTAGATATTTGAATTTAGGACCCCAAAATCCTTTATATATTATAGAGACTTGAGGCAAATGCCTTTTTTATAACACAGTACGCACAATTCTGAATCCATCTCTTATTAGGTTCTTATTATTCTCATTCTGTCTGAAATAATACTTAGAATGAAAAAAAAAAGGCTCTCTATTGTCATATCCATTCTTATCTAAAGCATTATCTCAAGTTCTTGATTTTGTTTCTCTCTTTAATATACGGTGTAAACAAAATTTTGATTCGACCATTTAAATATGGCACTATTGTTTCAGTAAACTGTTATTTCATCTAATTAAATATTTTTTCAAATGAAATTCTTAAACGGATGACATGATTTAATAGAAATAGAGTAAAAACAAAAAAAATTTAAAATTCTCAAATATGAACAGAACAAATTGGTATATAGCAAAAATGTGAATAACAAAAAAAAATCTTAGAAATATATTTTAAAAATAACAATAAAAAGAACAATTTTTATGATTACAAATATGAAAATATAAGAAATATATGAGATAGAAAATTGAAAATAAATATATAACAATACAATAAAAATCAAATTGAATTATTATATATATAAATTTTATAAAAAAAACATAACAATATATACATTAAGTATTTATGTCTTTGACAACTATGAGATATTTAAGTGTTACCATTTAAATATGGCACTATTATTCCCGTAAACTGTTGTTTCATCTAATTTTTAATGAAACTTCTCAAAATTCATGACATAAGTTAATAAAAATAGGATAAAATAAAAAATTTCAAAAATTCCAAAAATATAAATGGAAATAGATTGGAATGGAAGAGAATATGTATAAGAAATATTTATTTTTAAAAATATCAAGAAAATAATATTTTTTAACGATTACAAATATAAAAATATATAAAATATAAAATATAAAAAATAGATATATAACATTACAGTAAAAGTCAGATCAGAATACTATTTATGCAAATCTTATAAAATAGAAACAAAAAACATAACAATAATGTTACATATAAAATAACAATATATAAAAAAGAATTAATAAAGAGAAAGAAACAATAATTCATGTGAAATACATGAATTCTTAATTTTTATAATGTTTTGAAATTAGGTGGTTTCTTAAAATTTGAACAAGGCCATCGCCTACAAATAGTTTAATACACATAATAAATCAAGATTTAAGATTGCAACGTTTTAAATATCGTTAAGACGTTCATAAGACTGTTTGTATGTGGATTATTGCAAAGGTCTCTTTATATTTCAAGAGTCAATACCTCGTTATATAAAAAATAATGATGTTTCAGTTCAAACCAATTTATTGATTCATTTTTCTTTTATAACACTTTAGGTGGCCCCCATACGGTGTCGTTGTGTTGTTTTGTAAAGGAAATGACCAAAAATAGAGATTTTACCTAGAAGAATGTTGGACCAAAAAGCCTGGTGGGCCACCACATCCAATCCCAGAACCCAAAAAAATACATCAAACATTATAAAATTTAGTATTAAATTAATACTTAGAAGCATAGTATGCAAATAAAACAATTAAGGTTTACTTTAATACGTTCATAATAGTATAGTGGTGCTAAAAAGATTAAATACATTGTTATATGTATATGATAGAAACTAGAAATGGTACAATTTTTTAGTTTTTTGTAAAGGAGGTGACCAAAAGAGAGATTCTACGACTAAAAAAAGAAATTCCTAAAATAGAACTTGTGTTTCATTAAATATAAACAAAATCCTTTTCTTTTCCACTTTCTTCCATCCCATACGGCGTCGTTGCGTTGTAGGTTTTACAAGTAAAGAGAGGTTTTACAAGAAAAAGGAATCATAAGAAACTCACACTTTTTGCCCCAAAAAAAAGAAACTCACACTATCTGAAACAAAGATTTTATGGTGGGCTACCACATCTAATCATTACATGTATTTTTTTTTTTTTTGTCGATATTACATGTATAAACTGGCCACAAAACGCGTCGATCACGTGATCGGAAAAGTCAAAATAATTGACCATCCACATGTGGGGTCCACCGTAGTAAATCTTTGTTCGCAGGAACAGAGAATGTGTTTCGTATGATCAATTCTTCTTGTAAAACCTTTACAACTTAAGAAGTTGGAAATAAGTCATCTCGAATCAACGGATTCATGATAATAGTACACAACACAACACAATGACGACGCCGTATCGGATAGAAGAAAAGTGGGGAAAAAAATGGATTTTCTTTATGCTGATGAAAATGTAAATTTTGTTTTGTTTTGGTTATTCTTTTTGAACAAATAATCGAGTATCTTGTGGGGTCCCTATAATAACATCTTTATTCGCAGGAACAGAAAAATGTGTTTCTTATGATCCATTTTTCTTGTAAATAAAACCTCTCTTTTCTTCAATTCTTTTAGAAGTAGTGGAAACAAAAATATTTTCTTTTTTATGAAAATGTAATTTCTGTTCTTTTGTTTTGGGTTTTTTTTTTTGTACCAAGCTCTCTCTCTTTCTCTAGCTCTCTTGCTCACTCTGGTACTCATCTCTCTGTTCTCTCGCACTAATCTCTCTGTCTCTAGTTTTGCATTCATCTCTCTCAAAAAAGGTAAATAAAAAAAATCTCTTGCTCTCTGTTCTCTCTCTCTATAGCTCTCTTTTCTCTCTGTCTATAGCTCTCTTGCTCTCTGTTCTCTCGCACCATCTCTCTCTCTCTGACTCACTACCGCTCTGTTTTTGCTTTCTTTCAGAAAAAGGATGACTTCCCCGAAGGTGAAAGAGGTGAAGGAGACGGTGTACTACGGAAAATCTCTCGAGAATGAAAAAAGGAAGAAGAAAACCAAAGAGGAAAGAGAGCAACAAAAGAAGAAAGAACAAAAGGAGAAAACAAAGACAAAAGTAGGGATGGAAACTAACCAAGAGCAAGGATGAAGAAGAAGAAGAAGAAGAAGAAAAGAAGATAAAAGATCGGTGCTTTTTTTTGTTTATAGTTTTAGAAGTATTTTAAGTTTATTTATGCCTAGATGAAGATCTCCTTTAGGTTGTGACAAAAAAAAGAAGAAGAAGATCTCGTTTCAGTTTTTAAAAGTCTTTGTAAAGAATTTCTATCTTTTGTACCGATCTAATGAAGTAACTAAATCTTCTTTTCTTAAAAGCTCTGTTTCCTCCAAATTACGATTGTTTTCTTAAAGGCCCTATTACTGTTTGATTCCTGTTCTGTAGAAGGTTTGGTTTCATTTTGATATGATCGATCACTGTTCTCTAGAAATCTCTTCTTGAAAGTCATCAATAAATATGTTTCATTTCGTTCGCAGCTCGATGTCTGTATGCATTCTGTCAGTCAACGCTGTTAATTTTTCTCCTCGGTGGCACAGTCTCAATTCTTTGGTAATTTGGTCTGCGGATACACGAATCTCCCGCTTTTTTTTCAGAAGCTCACAGAAATCTTCTTTCTTCCTCGTCCATCGATTCCCACTGTTCCGGATCTCTTACTTTGTACTTTACTTTGGAGCTGCATTTTCGTGGCTTACCAATGGATATTCCACGCTTTCAAGAACTTCTCCCCTTTTCTTGATCTTCATATAGGCTAAAGCTACCATTTTTAATGTTAACTACCCCATATGTTCACTTCTCGTTACGATTACACACTCTTGACTTTTCAACTTTCTCCCGTGAATAAACTTGTACACCTTTGAGCTCAATTGGCACATTACTCAGCTCTTCGCCCTTATCTCCAACGACCTGAGTTCTTCGGTCCAATAGCTCGAAAACCAAAGCAACCAACTGGTTTCGTTTAAGTAGATCAGGGGCGAGAGCAGTAACGATAAAAAAAATAGAATGTTTTCATCACCGATTCGAAAGTACTTGATAATGACCGAGACACAACAGAAGAGGATATAGATCCTCTTGACCTCCTTTTGAGTCGTCTCCCGGTCCATGTAATAAGAAACTAAAGCCTACGAGATCCCAAGCGCGAAAAGGGGCACTTGAGATCCGGCCATTAGGGAACCTTACGTCCCAAAGATTCCATACTTCCAGTCGGACGGATCATAGAGTAGAGACGTCCCAACGTTACTTTGCCCTGTCTGGTTGTGTCTGGTTGGTTTCCTGAGTGAATGGACACAAGTTCTTCTTTGTTATTGGTAGTTCTGGCAAGGATCCTGTACTGCCAAGATGAAAGAAAGAGAACCTTCACGATGATGGGAATTTTCAAGAGATAGACTTGATTAAATCGGATTTGGGCATCGTCAATAAGTATGAGTACCTGACTGGTAAGATAGGAGTATGGTTTACGTTAGGGTTGGCAGCTTGTTGGATACGTAGGAGAGAAGAGTAAGCTCCATCAGGGTTAGAGATGAGTTCGTCGTGGCTTCCGGACTCAATGATCTTTCCTCCTTGAACGACGGCTATGATATCCGCGTTTCTTACGGTGGAGAGTCTATGAGCCACCACAACCGTCTTCCTCCCAACCATCACTTTGTCCAAAGCTTTTTGCACGCTTTTCTCTGACTCTGCGTCTAGTGCGCTTGTTGCTTCGTCGAGTAAGTATTGATGGGTTCTTCAAGATCGCTCTCGAAATCGTGATCCTCTGCTTCTGCCCACCGGATAGCTGAATCCCTCTCTCGCCCACCTATAAATTAAAACCGAATGACAAGCAAAGTTTAGGGTTCTTTAATTATAATTGCTTCTTGTATTCTAAGCTATCCAATTTTCGACAGACCTGGGTTTCCAATCCATCTGGGAGGATGCTGGTGAATGAAGGGGCTTCCGAGAGCGTTACTGCACGGGTAATTCCCTCAGCATTGGCGTCGTCTTTACCATACATAATGTTCTCGCTAATCGTGGTTGCAAACAGGGCAGGCTCTTGATTAACCAGGCCGATATGTCCTCTTAGCCACTTAAGATCAAGGTACCAGATATCGTTCCCGTCCAGTAACACCGCCCCATCGGTAGGCTGGTAGAACCGCTCGATTAGAGATATCATCGTGCTTTTTCCGGACCCACTTCCTCCAACAAGCGCAACGACTTTCCCAGCAGGAATCACGAGGTTTAGCTTGTCAAGGATCACCACGTCAGGGCGAGACGGGTAGGTGAAAGTCACGTCCCTGAATCGAATGTCACCGTCTACTTTGCCGAGTTTACGACCTGTTTTCACCTCCTTGCTCCGTTCAATCATTTGAAAAGTCGGATACGCAGCAGCTCTCGCTCGTACAAACGTGGAGATATCTGGCGCTGCCTGGCCAAGAGACCTACACAAAACCCCAAAAACAGAGACTCTGTGATCAACAAAACAGAAGAATAAAGGAAGTGTAGAAACAAGAAATGCAAAATGGAAAATGAAACTTTTATATTACAAGCCAGCGATGACAACGTTGAGCATGGTCGTGAAAGACTCGCCGCCATTAGCAATTCCCTTGTGAACAACGATGCTTGTGAACCAAACGAGCAGAGCCCAAAACAAAAACAGTACACAGTGCATCGAGTCGAGTCCTAGTCCTCTGGCTAAACCGGCTTTTCTCCCGTACGTGACGTATTCTTCAGAGCTTCTCCGTATGATCTCACCGCTTTTTCTTCTCCCGTGAATGCATGTACAGTCCTCACATTCCCGATCACCCGAATTTAAACAAATATATGTATGAAATCAAATAACCAACAAAAAAAATCACATTCATATAGTTTTCTTGTTGGAAAAGTTACCGACCTCTTCCGCAATCTCGCCGGCTTTGACGTATGATTTCCGGACATGGACTATGAGTCCGGTGCTGACAAAAGCGTAGATGCCACCAGCGAGAGCAATGAGTGGGACTATGGAGAGAATGACTAGACTTACTTGCCATACGCTATCGAATCCGATTGCAAATATAAACCGGCTCATGCAGTGCAAGAAATTTCCTACCTGCAACAAAATAGCGGTTATCATATACCATTAACCGGTTTAAAGTGATCATATTCTATTGTACGAATATCAATAGAAAGAAAATTTTACTGTAATCGAATTAACAGAAGGATAAAACGAAGATAATTAAGACCGGTACAAGAAGGAGAATCGAACATGATAACGATTTGATTTCGGTTAAGCGTACCTTCTCGGATAGAGCGTCTTGGACGACAAGTATGTCGGAAGTGATGGCGGAGATGAATTATGATTTATGAATTAATTGAATTAACAAAATCTAATTTAAAATTTGAAATAAAATTTCTCAATTCATGAAGATTAATGATAACACATATACCACCTTTATTTAAATTTCTTAATAAATTATTTATAATGTAGAATACAATTTAAGTTATTATATATAAATTTAAATACATAGCTAATTTATACCCTTGAGAATACACACATGATTTTCATCAAATCCAACTGATTAAAAATAATATTTTGGACTGATCTTTTTATCGATTTCAGATACCAAAAATAATATTTTAATAGTATATTTAACTTATCAATTACTATTAGATTTGTTATATATCTTTAAGGAGGGTGCTCTTATGATCCCAAATTCCCCAATGTTTGTTTTTTAAGCTGCTCTTTTTTTCTTTTCTTTTGGCATCTTTTATCTTGATGGCTTCATCATCAAACAAACAAATACGAATATAACACAAATTTATTCACCTTTATAAAAAGTTTGATTGTTAAAATTAAACAAGTAAATGGTCAAATACTTTCATAGCGTGTGTTTTTTAATCTCACATTTGTCACATGACTAGCTAGGCACGTGAATACATGATTAACATGCAAATTAAGTTTACGCTTTAAACTAACATATTTAGTATATAAACAAGCCAAGTATTTAATTAATATTAAATTAAAATATATTCTTCATATAGTCATCTTCGCTCTCTAGCTTTCGGTTCTCACTCACTTGGTCTCTGGCAATCTTTCCCTCTACCACTCTCTTTGAACTCAGGAAAAAATTGAAGGTGAAAAAAAAAAAAACAAAGAAACAAAAGCCCAATAAATTGATTGCAAATGAAGCCACATGGCTAACTATATCAGCAGTTGGCTTGAGGGGCTGAGGAAAGAATTTACTCGCATCAACTTGGGAAGCGAGAGAGAAGAAAACCATCTCAAATTTTTCCATCAAATTCATAGTTTATTTGATATAAAGTTTATATTAGTTCTCATAATCACATATTAACTTAGAAATAATAGGAATGTTAAGAATCACAGTTTGAAAATGAATTTGACTAACTGGTAGATTTAAATCGATACGTCATCGCCACTGAATGGTGATTGCACGTAGTTGCTTTCTCATTTTTTTTTTTTTTTTGATAAAATGTTGCTAACTCATTGTTTCTAACCGTCACCGGAAAAATGAGTTCAAAGTCGATACGTTAAAATATTTCAGACACGGATTTTACAATTTCCATGGAAAAAAAAACACCTTAATTAAGAACATAACGATTTCAGATACAAATTTTTAGATTTTCTTATCACAAACCAGAAAACTTAATAAAAACTCGTGAACAAACATTGATTGTCCACTTTTTATTACCAAAAACCGGAAAGAAACACACATCACAACACGATCTATACTACTACAGTTTTCTTTCTTACATAAAGAAAGTATCAAAGATGATTTCATACGGTAGAAAAATTAAATCTTAAACATTTCAAGATCTATTTTACAACCGATATCAAATCAATATATAGAACTTGAAAAACACGAGCCTGATGCCGATATATGACTTGCCGTTTTGCCATTACCATATAAGACCCAAGTTTTTTTTTTTTTTTTTTTGGGTCTCTTTGCTTCTGATGGCCAAGCTAAACAAATTGTTGGGAAAATGTTTCAAACTGAGGTTCCTCTTTCGCCTCCTTGAATGGCTTGTTCTGCATTTTTTCTGGCGGGGCCTCTCCTGCAGAATAAATGTTTTTCATTCCTTGAAGATCTTTTATGAATTATCTGTTTTGAGGTTTTTTTGAAGATTTGTGGGTAAAATCTCTATGTAAATGGGGTTGCATATATATAGAGAGAGATACGTGTCTAATGATTTTATTTTGCTTTTATTTTTGAAGGTGGAGTTGATACTTATTGGATAATGATATCGTATCTTATATGTTTGGTCCAAGTCATAGTCCAACTCAAAGTTTCCCACTTTCTCCCTCTTTACAAAAAATTATATTCGGTTTAGCCGTTAAAAGCTTGTTGCTGCATCATCACACTCGTGGGAAATAAAGTTGCTAGATTCTCATGTTTGTTTGAAATGACAGTTGTAGCCTTTTTAGTAATTTCTGAAAAAGAAGTCTGTCATATAATTTGTATATGCAAGTGTAGCACTTCTGACAGTTAAGTTTTATAATTCTAGTAAATGGATCATATACAAAGCAGATTATTGCAAAATGGTTGGTTCCGCATATCTTGGTCATATGCAATCATTTATATCGAAGTATGTCATAACCATGTTTATAATTTTGCAGTTGGACGTTTGAAAGACCCTTAACAACTAATTAAATCATCGAATATAAATTGGAAACTAAATGGAGATTTTTTTTTTCTTCCATTTTTATATGGAACTCTCTCTATATATAGATGTGAATATTATATATTTCTATTAAAATCATGGGTATAGTTTGGTCTAGTGGTATGCGTCGTTGTTTATTTAACAATTGTGCGTTTCTTTAACAAACAAACAAAAAACAAATGTGCGTTCCTTGTATGCTTCCACATTTCGTTTTGTCTATGCATTCTGATTATATATTCATTTGTCAAACAATTGCTAATTAGATAATGCATAACAAATCCATTATGGAACTTAAGTGTAGGTAGTTAAGTTTAATCAAAGTTATTGTTAGGCTTTACTGATTGGGCCCATAATTTTGGACCTTGACCTTCCTACTTATCACTTGATCGATCCAAAATGATTGTGACACTTCTCTTTTTACTCGAATCTTATTAGCTTAAATCAATAAGTAATATGAATCTTAACAACATGATTCCTTGTCCAAGAAACCATGGTTGCTAAAACTTAAATACACGACTTTTACGGTTTATTCACTATTTCAAAATAAATAGAATATCTGTTTTAGTCAACTAAACTGAAGACTTTTGGACCGAAACTTTATGATTCTCCATCTGAGTCTAAACAAGATTTCAATCCCTTGACGATTTCAACCATATGAAAAAAAAATTCTTTTTGATAACGATACATTTGTAAAGTGACTCATTCCGAATAGCGACTGAAAACTATAAATTATATCGCATAGATGCTCTTTTTCAAAAGGTTTTTTTTTTCTATTATACCCATAATCTCGTAAAACTACGTATTGCTGATCCATTATGTTAAAATTCTAAAAATGTATTCGTACCATGTTGGAAGAGAAAATATTATTTTTTCTACGTTGGAAACAAGAGGAAGAATTTTGTAATAATAAACCAGAATATATAAATAACTCTGACATTACAATTTTTTCTGAAAAGAACTGAAAGTTTTTAGTTTAAGGATAAACCACGTGTCGAGAAACACATACCAAATGTCAATGCATTTAAAAATTACGGATCAATTTTTTTTTTTCTTGCATTGGTATTTTTTTTTTTGTCATCTTTTTTCATTTTTTGCATTATATTTAAAACTCGTAAACTAAAGTACATTCAGATCTCGAAGATTGAGACTGAATTTTAGTAGTATTGGCCCTTCCAAGTACAACGCACCGGGATCACCAAAGGGATCTCTAACCATGTGGTGTCCAATAATTAGCCACTTGTTAATGTGATTTCCCAAATAATATATAGTAGCCTTTTCTTTCGTGTACATAAATAAAGATGTACATCGTTATCCAATTACGAGCAAAGCTTTTTGCGAGTCGCAAGAATGTCTAGTTTCTCCTTTGTAAATTATTCGTTATGTTACTAAGGTTCGCAGCATATACTATAATAAGAGTCCTTCTATCGGATCTTCTGATCCCTGTTATCATTGGTCACATTCAAAATTTCAAACTAAAAGCGTTATGGACGATCACGTTACTTAGAGAGAGAACCAAATAATTATCACTCTCTTCGCATAAAATAAACCAAAAATAAAGAAGGTAAGAAAATAAATTTATGGTAGACAAGGTTGGACGATAAACTTGGTGGGGTTACCTTCTCGATAAGTTAATGACTTAATTCACCATGAGAATACGTACTCTGGTTTGTTTATGATGTCGGATGGTTTTGTTGACCTAATCCTTGCAAAGTAATATAAGTTGAACCCCTCACTCCTTCTATCCAGGGGCTGACCGTTGACCCCGGATCATCCAGGTAAAAGGAAAATGTTTATACACTAGTCAGATGAAATTTGTGTATGTATGCACGCATAAAATAAACTAAAAACCCCACACAAAAATAAGAAGAAGAAGAAAAACAAATTGATCTCTCCGTTGGAAAGTTGTAGGATACTAGCTAGTGCTTTTGTTTCCGCAACGTAAGGCACTTTACCGATGCATGTGTAATTGTTACATGTACATGAATATACAACAGTGAAGAGAGTACATATATTGGATTCAAAGCCTTTGTTAAAAAAAAAACATATATTGGATTCATTCAACTAGACAAGATTTGCATATAAATATAGATAGCATATAGTATAATAATTGTTATTACACAAAAACAGAAATCAGTATAAAATAGAAAATTTCCAAAATGTTGGAAATTTTATGCGATGAGAACAGTACCAAAACTTTTTGGCGTATTCTTTTCTCGGATTCCACTTGCGTCGGTGGCTGTCACTGACTCATACTCATCATCGAATGATGTTGATGATATCTTCTTAAAATATTACCGACGTAATGGCATAAATTTTCTGCATACTGTAAACTGAAAACCCTATCAATAAATTGTTTAAAAACTAAGTTAACATTTAATTTACTCTAAAAAAAAATTTATTTGATACCCACAAAACTGTAACCAGATCATTTAAAATATCTTATAGTTAATAAGTTATTAATTTGTGTTATAAAGCTGTTTCAAACTGAAAATATACCTTATTTTATCCAGTAGCTATAAATTTTTAGAATAAAAAACCCATAGAAATATAAAGAAAAATTGAATAGCACCAGATTTAATCTTATAATGTATTAAAAATAACATTTCTTTGATATGTTGGATATAATATGACATTTCGTTATCCCATAGCATGCTAACTTGTCCAGTTATATATGAGAATGATGTAAACTATATATACGTGTATGTATGTGTACGACATTATGTATACATCTTTTGAACATTCTTGAAATTTCCAAAAATTTATAAACGAAAAGATTCGTTTAGATTTTGTAGACATAGAAGAAACTTTCTTATTTAGCAAAAACGAAAGAAGAATTATATTTTTTTTAAAGAGATTTAAAGAAAAAAAAAGATTAGAAGGCAAAGAAAAGAAAAGTAAATAAAAAGATAGATAAAAAACAAAAACAAAAAAGCTAAAACTTTTGATCTGCGTGGACCATATTGTTAAATATCATCTCGATCAAACTTCCAAACAAAACTACTTTTGAGGAAGAATGATACTATAATCAATGGACTTCATTAAATATGAGTGGGAAAGAATGAATGAAAATAACCAGACCAAGAAATATTTCGAAAACTTGTAACCAATAAATCAAGCTACAAATTCTATGGCATATATTTATTAATTATACTTGAACGACGGGGATGGTACATAAACATGAAAAGACTTCCTATCCACTAACCTTAATTAGTGTGTAGTTCTAGAACTGAAAAACAAAATACATAAGAGTAAATTCGGTTTCTGCGTTCAGAATCTAAAACTTAACGAAGAATATTACAACCCTAAAGAAAGTTAGAAAAGAGAAGAGAGGGAGAGAGAGTAAAGAGTTGTAGAAACAGAGTTAACTAGCTCTCTGAATGAAAACGGTTTCGAGGTCTGGCGGACAGAAGAAATCTCTACCACCGGCAACGTAGCTGCACTTGGACGACGGCTTTCGCTTCCTCGGTGCGGCTGGGCAGGGAGGGACTCTTGGGATTCTGACGGAAATCGCCGTGGGTGTCGACGGACATTGATCTTGATCCTCTGTTTCGGTGAAAGTGACGCCGGAGGATGAGTTGATCGGCTTGAGTGGCGAACGTGGAGGAAGTCCGGACATAACCCATTTTTTACCGTCGGTGGTTTCACGTATCTCGCCTTCGAGTTGGTTGTGAGATCTGCCGGAAATTCCCATGAGTTATTGGATGTGGGTTAAGAGAAAACAGGGCGAGTGTTTCTAAATGAAAAACAATGGAATGTTTGTTGCTTGATGAGGATTAATAAAACTAATCAAAGTTAAGTTTTTAGGGATTGAGTTGTGTGGAATGCAACTTTTTGCTCTTTCTTTCTCTCTCTTTCTTTCTTAAAGAAAAAAAAAAACTTTTTTTGTTTGTTTAGTTAACTTGGTGGCGAATGTGAAGTGGAAGGGGACATTTTTTCTTGGGGGCCAGTTTTATAGTCAACAGAGAATTGAATGCATCAGATCGGTGTCGATTCACTTCGGTAATTTTCCTCTTATTATGAACTTTAAAATATTACTGTAATTTTCCTATTATTCTGAACTTTTAAATATTACTGAAAAGGTTGGTATTTAAATTTCAAATTTACTTCTTGGACAAAATTTTTTTTAAAAAAGACAGCAATACTGAATGTGTACTTTAAAAATAGAAGTATGTTAGTTTCTGAGAACAGAGTGGAAAGTGGAGGGAATAAAAGGGAGAAGAGTGGTAACTATTCATAATTTCAAATTTAAATGTTCTAATTAAATATATCATTGAGGTTGGGGAAAAAAAACATTGTCATAGATAATGTATAACACAAAATTTCATTTGAGGTGGAAAAATATTTAATATTATGTTACGTGCTAGTATAAAATATTTTTTTAGCACTTACACCACAAAAATTACTATAAAATATGATTCAGGTAAAAGATTTTAGAGATGCCTTCAAAACAGAATGATAAAATATGAACTTAAGTTCTTATTGTATTGTGCTTAATTTGAACAAAAAAAATTCTTATTGTATTGTCATGTGAATTCAGGTTCATTTTAGTATAAAACAAAATTATATATGTAGGATACTTCTATATATATTGATGTAAATATATATGTTCACCAATTCGTCTGAATGAAAAATATAATTCAAAGTTCCAAATAATTCAACGAGAGAGTACTCTTATATGGAGTAATAATCAATATAATTATCAGGATCTACAATTTGTGAGTATTGCGCATATGATCATTTTGTTTCTATCAATTTGTCTACGATATCTTACCAAAAATTTTTTTGTCTATGATATTTTATCCAAAAAGTTTTTGTCTACGATAGTACGATCTGTGATATATGTATGTCATGTTCATAGTTTAGTCTATTCACTGTTTTTTTGTGGATACATATACGTTGGTGTGTCTAAATTTGCTACAGAACTGTCCACCAAATCATCCTTGAAATAGCCTAATACATTTTTTTTTGTGTGTTGTGTCATGAATTATATATTCTTGTGTCTACCATTTTCATATTTTCATCAGTAGTGTATGCAGTTTTATTAAATTGAAAAAAACAGGATTGTGCTTAAAAAGGCGTTCTTAATTATGTGAACTATGGTAATATACGACAAGTTAATTCAAAACGAATTGAATTTGAGTATCTGTGATGGAGAATAGAGTTCATATGAAAAGGGAGAGAAAGAGCCCGTGACACCTGACTAAATGAGAGAGATAGAAAATAAATGAGAATAGGGAATCGGAGGAAACGCGTCACCTAAGCTATGTAAATTTAAATAACACATAGTTAATGTTTATCACAGTTATAACTTATAAATAATGATACATATTGTAGAATATGCAAGTAACAAATGGAATAACTAGGTGGAAAGAGTCGTTGAGATTCAGACTTTGTAGTTTACATTGCCCACACCCGTTCGATTTGCGGTCATACGTTTGACTTTCTAATAAATCACCGGTCAAAATATTTTCGAGGACGTCGAAGCTCGGGCGCCAAAGTTCTTGCACTAAAGAAAATTTGATGGTCGAGGATAATTCCTCAATTCCTTTTGTCGGTGTATTTTTTTGGCAACAACAAATCTGTGATTTTTTGGTTAAACTATCTACTTTTAGCTTTTCAAATACAAATTACGAATTCATAAATCATATATGGAATGGAAAAATTCATAAATCATAAATGGAACGGAATGATTTGTTTCACTTTTTATACATATTGAATTTGTTGTGTTCATTGGTTTGTTCAGTATTCAAAACGATTCGAGTTATAGAGATAAGATAAGAAATCCAAGCAGATAGAACAAATATTGTAGCAGCCTCTTGTTTACCGGTGGAATACTAATCAAGAATACTGTTGTTAGATTGAAACTTGTAATATATATACTATATTTTTTTTTGTTTCAACGAACACATTTTTTACGCATAAAACGATTTTCAGGCGCGTGTACCTTCCCAAGTATATTGTTCTTCCTCCTCCTAAACCGGAAACAAACCGAACCTCCCTATCAATATTCTAACGAAACTGAGACAAACCATTTGAATCTCGGTTTATACTGGAAAGTTCAGGTTGTAATTGAGTTGGAGTAATCCTGAACATACTTGCATTCGATTTGGAGTATTGGACAAATTAAACGCGGAGGGATGATAGTTAGCTAAATTGGTCTGATCAAACCGGAACAACTTCAACAACATCTTACATCTTCATAACGTGTCTCATTTGACAGATAGGGGCATATGTGTCAATCTGTAAACTCTTGGCCACATGTCAGATTCGATTTAAAAGCGCAAAATTCGTTATTTTCGTTTTAACTAATAATTTGAAGATATCCGCCGGAAATTTCGTATATTTTGACCCTTCGTGTTCGGAAATGGCGGCTGTTTCTCCGGCGACTGCAACAACCGCTGCTTCACTATCTCTGCCTCAATTAAGCTCCTCTTCGTCGTCATTGTCGTCTTCTTCGTCTCCGTTTTCTCTGAATTTCAAAAGTGCTACAGTCGGTAATCGCTGCGTGAGGTGTGGAGTCAGAAGCTTAGAGAACCAGTCGGGTCACCGGAGCCTCGATTTCTTGTCCAATGGAGATCCGATCAGCCTAATTAACCCGAATTCATCTCCCTCTCCGATATCAATGGCTGCGGCGGCGTCGGAATCCGGTTCCAAGTGCTCGAAGCGCGTCTGCCTCTTCCACAGCGACGAGACTAAAGATCTCGCCGAGAGAATCGTCTCGCAGTCTGATTGTATCGAGCTGAGAAGCATCAATTGGAAGTAAAAACCTCTAACCTCTCTCTCTCTCTCTATTGTTCTTCTTTGATCCTAGCTGAATATGAAGAAAGCTATTGAACTATAATTATCGTTGGGTCACTTGATAGCTTTGACTTTGTATTGGTGCTTATCAGTTTGCCATTTCAAATGTGAGTTCTTTGTGTGTTTGGTCAACGGTCTTACTCCAGAGTTCAAAGTCGAGACCTTGAGATGATATAGCTCTTTAAATCATCGCCCCCTTACTGCTGCTACTTAGACTGTAATCACAATGCATTGTTCTTGTTTTAGGAAATTTGACGATGGATTCCCTAATTTGTTCATCCAAAATGCTCAAGGCATTCGTGGGCAGCACGTCGCCTTCTTGGCTTCATTCAGTTCACCGGCTGTGATCTTCGAACAGCTCTCCGTTATTTATGCTCTGCCCAAGCTTTTCGTTTCCTCATTTACACTTGTTCTCCCGTTCTTCCCCACTGGAACTTCTGAGAGAATGGAAGACGAAGGAGACGTCGCGACTGCTTTCACTCTCGCTAGGATACTCTCAAACATACCGGCTTCCAGAGGAGGACCCACTAGCTTAGTGACCTTCGATATACACGCCTTGCAGGTCTTCATTGCAACCCTCTTCAATGCTCATTATGACTATCTTCTTTTTCTTCTCTCAGTGGATGATTTTTATCTACATTTTGCCTCTCTTCTTTGGATTTTAGGAAAGATTCTACTTTGGTGATACTATACTTCCATGCTTTGAAAGTGGTATACCATTGCTCAAGAACAGACTTCAGTCTCTACCTGATTCTGATAACGTAAGCCTCCTTCACATTTTTTATCAGTACCTTTTTTTTCCCAAGTAACTCGCTATAGATTAGAGTTCCGTTCAACCTTCATTCATGTTTGTTACAGATATCTATTGCATTCCCGGATGATGGAGCATGGAAACGTTTCCACAAACAACTCCAACATTATCCGACGGTATCATACTTTCTAATGCCCTATCTCATTAGCATCTTACAGTGAACCCATGTGGACCGTTTTAGTATATAGCAACACGAGTTCTTCAAGGTCGCATTAGATCGAACTCCAAAACAAGCATTGCATCCTCGTATCTTGAGCAGATAATCTTGTCTATTATGATTTGTCAGACTTATCCAGTAATCCCCATTGTCATTCAGATTGTTTGCAACAAAGTTAGAATGGGAGACAAACGAATAGTGCGTATCAAAGAGGGAGACGCTGAAGGAAGGCATGTCGTGATAGTCGATGATTTGGTTCAGTCGGGTGGCACGCTAATTGAATGCCAGGTTCTGTACTCAGATTCAACTCTCGACAGTATAACTCTTTACGCACGTCTTTCATAACTCATCACTAATTGTTTGCGCCCTTCAGAAAGTCTTAGCTGCACATGGAGCAGCGAAAATAAGCGCATATGTAACACACGGCATATTCCCTAAGAGTTCATGGAAACGTTTCAAGCTTGACACGAAAGGTTACAAACCATTTTACAAATGATATGATTCCATCAAAGCTGAGTCATTTTTTTTTCCTTTTCTTAGTGTCATAGTAAAATCTTTGGACGTGTCTTTTCGTGTTGCAGGTGATCCCGCAGAAGGTTTTAGCTATTTCTGGATCACAGACTCGTGTGGATTGACTGTGAAAGAGGTGATGAACAAACCTCCTTTTGAAATTCTGAGCCTCGCTGGTTCTATAGCATCTGCTCTTCAAGTTTAAGCTTCCGTGGTTTGTGTAGTTATCCAGCCCCTAGTAACTTTGGGTTTCGACAATCTGATTTATGAACTTTGGTGTATAGTTTCGATCGAAGCATTTGCCGTTCCAGAGGTTGTTTTTTATGTAGGAAAATCCAATAATGTAACGGTGATTCATTTCACATCTCTGTAATTGATAATAAAATGATTTGAGAATAAAGTGTGTAAGTGGCAAACTTAAATTAAGGATCAGAAACCAACTCTAATTAGGTTCGGATGGTTATTGTTTGCTTGTATTGGCATCACCAAGAATTAATCAAGATAAACTAAAGTTACTAAACTATCTAATACGAGGTCTGAAAATCCAACACCAATTAAATTCAACTTATATCATTGGCATTTCATAGTAAATCCAAAATTCAAAATCCCATTTGTACCTTGAAGCTGAAAATGTATATCTTGGGCTTAGGAGCCCATTTATAACAATCTAAGCCCATTCAAGTCCGTTTTTTTCTTTTTTTTCGACATTCAAATCCGTTTATTTTAAGAAAAAAGGGCGAAAAAAAAAGAAATTTCAAATCGGAGGAAATATCGGAAGGAAGATGGCGGGATCCCTAACAGCATCAATCCACGAGCATCACCGAGGAAACACGGAGGCTACAGATATTTCCCGATGGCTAATCGATTTTGCTCGGTTTGTTCCTTATCCACATTCTCCATCACCGTATCCAGGACTGGTTCCTCTCGGAAAGAGAGAGCTGAGTCCGTCGCCCTACGGGACTTGGCTGTCGACGTCTTCTTCGAAGGTGTATCTCCGGCTGGTGGAAAAAGTGAACAGATCCGATGTGATTCTCTCCGTCGAACTCGGCGGCAAATTCCTTGTGAGTTGATTTTTTACCTCTCTCTCTCTCTCTCTTGATGCTGTTCGTTAGATCGGATTTGCTACTCCTGGTTTTTGTTTAGATTGATGTTCGCGACGATTTAAGCTTAATAGATTTCGAAAATCGGGATCTATCCATATGTTTGATTGTAGTTTTTCTGACTAACTTGACTTACTTGCGTGGTATTTGATTGTTCTTCGAATCATTGGGGGGGAAATCTCAAATTCGACAGGAAGAACACTACATTTCCAAGCTGAATTTCTCATGGCCTCAAATGACGTGTGTTTCTGGTTTCCCACCTCGTGGTAGCCGTGCGGTTCTCGTTAGCTATAAGGATTCTGCAAACGAGGCAACCTCCTAAAACTCGATCTCTTTTGGATTTTTTTTGTTTTTCACCGGAATCAACAGATATAGAAGAATTTGATAATTGTTCACCAGTTAAGATACTTCAGCTGTGTGATCTTAAGTGTGCTTGTTGTTCTTCTCCAGATTCAAAAATTCGCTTTGAGGTTTTCCACATGTGATGCAGCTGTGACCTTTGTGGTAGCTCTTAAGGTTAGCCAATTACTGCAAAGAGCTGCTTTACATGTTGATCAGATTGAGATGATATTTCAATACCCTGACTTGTAAGCTGTTTTTCTTCGAATCTCTATTGTTTTTTTTTCTGTTTGCAGGAGAAACTCAAGGGCTCAAAGGAAGCTTGGATCCAGCAAAGTGAAACTAGGTCCGAGATTTGTTTCCAGTCAGATTACAACCCTGCAAATGAGATTATCCCAAGGTTAGATCACATAACAGTGTTGCTAACTTGTACTAGTGTTTTAGCCAACAATTTAGATATGGTAAATCCTCTTTGCAGCGCCACTGAGGAAGAGTCAAACATGGTGTATTCGCTTGGTACTTATGTCCCTGAAATGCTACCAAGATTTGAGTATCAAACTGAACCCACCTTATACACACCACAATCCGCCCCTGTGGAAGAGCCAGACAGGGTTAACCATCTGGATCGTTACGTTCCTGAAATGCCACCAAGGTTTGAGTATCAAACTGGGCAAACCTTTTACTCACCACATTTCGCCACTGTGGAAGAGCCAAACATGGTTAAACATCTTGGTAGTTATGTCCCTGAAATGCAATCGAGGCTCGAGTACCAAGCTGGTCAAATCTTATACCCACCACAATCCGTGCTTAGTCAAATCCCTAACGAGCCTTACAGTAACCTCCCTCCAAGTTTCACCTCCTTACTTTCTGGTTGCTTCCCCAACGCCAATCTAGGTAACATCCACAATTGATCTTGTTTGTTCTAATTTGAGATATAAATAGCTTCTTTCATACATTTCAACAAGTTTTTCCTTCTAATGGAACCCGCTATAGATGCAGGCCATATAACTGTAAAGCAGGATCCTGATCTTAAGTCACAGATACTGGTATAGTATAACAAAACTCGAGTCTTTTTTTCTGCGAAACTCTCGTTCTACACAACAACACAGTTCTAACGGTTTCTTATGATTTGGGATTCCAACTTTTGTTTGGCAGAAGTACATGGAAGATTCTTCATTTCAAGGTGTGCTTTCCCTCCAGTACTTAGACACAGACAATTATAACCCATTTAGCTTCGACATTTACATTTTAGCTTCAACTTCACTTATATAGATTTCAAAAATCTACCATCTGTATGTGTGTAACTAGCTGTTTGTTTCATCATTATCCAGATATGCTGCAGAAAGTAGAGAGAATTATCGAGGAAATAGGAGGTAACTGGATTGTCTGAGCTGCATCATATATAAATATATAATACTACCTCAAATCTTATATTCCAAATCCAGTCTTTGTTCGTTGATGTTACATATATGGTTAAATCTGCACACATTGTTGATGAGAATAAAGTGATCAATGGGGCTCTACATCATCTTAGTGAATTTGTGTGAATTTGAATCTAATGGTTACATCTGTATAATCCTAAGTTATATCTCTACAATTATGAAAGGTACTCACAAATCCTAGTCTTCAATTTTTTTTTTTTTGCTACAATAGTCTTCAAATTTTTCACATGATCTCAACCACACTGTAACAATATATTAGTAGAGATTAAATCCAGAAAAAGAGCAGTAATTCACAATTTGACAATATCTGTTCCTTACCACGATGCTCTATTACGAGGATGCTTAAGCTTTTAAAGTAAGATCATAAAGTCTAATTTCATATGCACTTCCAGAACCTAGCAAGACAGTTTGCTGTAGCCGTCGCGAGTGAAAATTGTCAGAAGTGTAACGCACACTAATTTATTAGGTTGTTTGTAATTTGTGTAAAGGGTACTTCGGAAAACTCGCAAAACTAGCCTTGAGAAAATACTCTTAAAATTCAGAATACTAACCGAATTCGGCTAATTTTACATAAAATACTCCTTTACATAATTTCCCATTTTTTATTTTTTGAATATCAAATCCATTTCAAAATTTTGTTAACAAAAAGAAAATTTTGTGTGTGTTTTTTTGAGATAAAGTTTATAGGTGGTTAAATCCAATTCCAGTTGGCGAGGAAATCTTTTTTATCTGGTTCCAGTCTATAGAATTTAAAGTAAAAATTACAACTATATAATATTAAATTTGTATGGGGTTTGTTGGGCAAAAATATAAAAATGGAATGGGGTTTAATTTTGACTCAACGCGAGTAATGGGATCAATAGGTTAATGAATACGAACAAAGCAGGAAAAAGGTGAAAAGGAATTCAATCATAATGTTTTCGAATTTTTTCGAAAGCTTATACGATGGCATCGGAGACGATGACGCCGACGACGACGACAAGACGAACGACCGGAATTCTCCGTCGGTAAGACACGATCCTGAGAGAAACGACGATCGTCTGTCTTCGATTTCACCGGAAGAGGAGGCTCAAGCGCGTGGGGTGAAAGATGACCTGACGGAACTCAGTCATACCCTCACGCGTCAATTTCGAGGCGTGGCTAACTTTCTCGCTCCATTACCGGAGAGATCTTCTTCCGATCTATCAAATCCCAGATTGAGCCAATCGCGTTCTTCAGATCCCGGATTGAATCAACCGCCTTCTTCCGGTCCCAGGCTGAATCAACCGCGGTCTTTAGATCGGTATGAATCGTGTGCCGGAAGCGATACGCCGGCGACCGGAATTAAGGTGAGGAGCTGGAATTCGGAGACTATGCCTCCGGAAGAAAAAGGAGTAGAAGATGTGTGCAATGAGCCGGAGGAGGAAGAAGAAGGGGAAACGGATGAAGAAGAAGAAGAAGAAGAAGAAGAAGAAGAGGAGGAGATGGATGCGGTTGCTCTTACGGACGAAGTGCTGGCATTTGCGAGGAACATAGCAATGCATCCAGAAACTTGGTTAGATTTTCCTCTCGATCCCGACGAAGACCTTGATGGTAATTTACACTACTGACTCAGTTTTGGACTCAGTCAAATCGATTGTTGGATTTTTGGCCTGTAGTTTTTCATGAATTGACCTTATTATGCATATCAGAATGTTGACATCAGAATTGTGTGGTTTTTTGAAATTTGTTATCGTAGATTTGGAAATGTCTGAGGCTCAAAGAGGCCATGCGTTAGCTATAGAACGTCTTGCTCCGAGGTTAGCTGCACTGAGGATAGAACTCTGTCCATGCCATATGTCTGTTGGTTACTTTTGGAAAGTCTATTTTGTTCTTCTCCTTTCAAGGCTCAATAAACACGATGCTCAGCTTTTGTCTTCCCCACAGGTTAGTAAAGCCTCACTCAAACAATCCAGGTAAACCAAAATGATTGCTGTTGTTACTCTCAATAAATCCCTCTTTTTTTCTTTGCAGGTGATGGAAGCAAGAGCATTGTGGATGAAAGAGCTTCAGAATCAAACCCATTCTTCAAAAGAAGGTAGTAGAGATATTCTTCACGAGGAGATTACACCATCAACTTCGAATTACTACCACCATGCTCCTCCTGAGTTTCTTTCGCCAAGGATATATGCCTTTGAACCTCCTTCAATTATGTATTTCGAAACGGCAGATCGCGCGTCTGAAAACCCCCAGTTCATCGATAAAGCTGTTATCGAGGAAAAACCAATCCAGAAGAAAGACAAAAAGAGTGCAAGCCCAACACCCAATGATGATGATGGTGATGATGATGATTGGCCAGAAGAGGAAGATTCTGCTAATTCCTGGGCTCCAATGTTCACAGTGAATGAGGATGATGTTTCTTTCAGTGATCTCGAAGGAGACGACGATATAAGTAGCTTAGCACTCAAGTCTAAGATTACCTCAAAGGGCGCAGACCAAAAAGGAACATGAAGCAACATCTCTCGGGTCATAATGAAAAGCTTTGCCCTACCTCGAGATCGAATCAATGGAACTGAACATAGGATTTGTGCCGAGTCAAAAGCGTGGAGTTTGGGGATGAGTTTGATTGTTTGTCAAAGAAAAGAAAAAGGTTTTGAAACATGTACAGTAAGATTGATTACTTTGATCACTTCAATTGCATTGTATTGTTCTCTCTCGAGCATCAAGTGATAAATGAAATGTGTTTAGTATCTGATAATACATGTCAACGACCTCAATTTCCCAAAGATGTTAACAAAATTTAATTAGACGCTCTGGTTAGTGATGATGTAAGACGATGAAAGTACCAATACTAGGCTTTGTATTGCTCGTGTTTTGACTGTTTACTTTTAGTTTTACAGTACAAAACTAGGAAACACGCAGCAAACACGATGCCGTTTCAATGGAATCTCAGTAAAGGCATGTTTGCCAATAGAGTAAATGGGGAAGCTGAATTTAATCGCAGCTCTTCTTTTTACTCGCATCGGTTAAATTTAAAGTTGCGTGTCTGTCTATCTCCATTATGAATCCACCAGCCACGAGGAAGAAGAAGGAAATAGTCAGATCGTGACTTTTATCGAAACCAGCCACTGAAGCTGCAGATGGTCTTATAGCTTTATTCGTCTGTTTGATGTTTGTTATCCGGTGAAGCATAAAATAGTTCAGATCTCGTGTGATCGGATCAGATTGGCAATCAAGGGAGGGGAAGTCGAAGAAAGATGGCAGGGGCGGCGTCGGCGCTGTTTCTGCTGGATATCAAGGGGCGTGTTCTCGTTTGGCGCGATTATCGTGGCGATGTCACCGCTGCTCAAGCCGAGCGTTTCTTCACCAAACTCATCGAGAAAGAGGTGGTCTCATCTTTTTACTTGTACATGTGCGAGATTCCTTGTTTCTATTCCCTAGTTTATTCTTCCTCTTCCTGCTTGGGATTCAGCAGTGGTAGAAATTCGTTAAGTAATACATTTACAAGTTGCAATGTGATGGATTCGTATCTGTCTTACCGATCTTAGATTCTCGTGATTTCCCGAAACGGAACTTTGAACATTTGGAACTAATGAACATAGCTTTGATCTCTGATTAGGAACATAGCTTACCTTTTCGTTCGTCTCATCTTTCAGGGTGATTCACAGTCTAATGATCCGGTTGCTTACGATAATGGGGTCACCTACATGTTTGTACAGCATAGTAACATTTACCTTATGATAGCCTCCCGACAGAACTGTAATGCTGCTAGTCTTCTCTTCTTCTTGCATCGTGTAGTCGATGTAAGCATCCCTACTCATTCACTTCCGTTTTTTTTTTTTTCCCTCTTTGGCACTAAAACAACACTACTGTTTCAAATCATTTACTTGTTTCCTATACTGAGTGTAGGTCTTCAAGCATTACTTTGAAGAGTTAGAGGAAGAATCCTTGAGGGATAACTTTGTGGTAGTGGTATGTCACTGCTTCTCTTTCCTTTCTGCGTTTATGATGCTTCTGATTTTGTTATCTCTTTTGATGAATATACGTGGGGCAAACAAGTATTAGATGCTGAAATTGTCTTCTGTTACTGGCAGTATGAGTTACTCGACGAGATGATGGACTTTGGTTACCCTCAGTATACTGAAGCAAGGATCCTTAGTGAATTCATCAAGACTGATGCGTATCGAATGGAAGTTACACAGAGACCTCCAATGGCTGTCACAAATGCTGTTTCTTGGAGGAGTGAGGGGTTACAGTTCAAGAAAAACGAAGTAGGTGCTTAGTTTACAAGCACGAAACAGTTCGTTTTCATATTGTTTTGGTCTCCAAATGTTTACGGACTGATGTTTTTTTTTTGTCTTCCAGGTTTTCTTGGACGTAATAGAGAGTGTAAATATCCTTGTCAACAGTAACGGGCAAATTGTGAGGTCTGATGTCGTTGGAGCATTGAAGATGCGAACATATTTGAGGTGCGTTGTTTAGTGTTTCTCTATCAACCGAAGCAGGTTAGATCAAATTTCCCTCTTTGACTCTCTGCTTCTTAATTCATGGTTACTACAGTGGAATGCCAGAGTGTAAGCTAGGGTTGAATGATAGAGTACTGTTGGAAGCACAGGGACGAGCAACAAAAGGAAAAGCTATTGATTTGGAGGACATCAAATTTCACCAGTACGCTTTCCTCTTGCAAATCCAAACAGCCTCTGACTCAATTATCCAGACCACTGTTTTTTCTTTTACTCAAGAAAATATACTATACTTGAGTTTTACATGTGTCTTTCTTCAAAATGCAGGTGTGTTCGATTGGCCCGTTTTGAGAACGATAGGACGATATCTTTCATTCCACCTGATGGGGCTTTTGATTTAATGACATATAGACTCAGTACCCAGGTTTGAAATGTGGAATATTGCACGGATGGTTTTTTCCCCTTCTTACACAAATTAAATCTCATAAAATTTCTTTTTTTTGTACATATTACTGGTTCAGATCAAGCCTCTTATATGGGTCGAAGCTCAGATAGAGAGGCATTCCAGAAGTCGTGTTGAGATGCTAGTAAAAGCGAGAAGCCAGTT
The DNA here is from genome assembly GCA_900406495.1 of Sisymbrium altissimum. Classification (NCBI taxonomy): domain Eukaryota; kingdom Viridiplantae; phylum Streptophyta; class Magnoliopsida; order Brassicales; family Brassicaceae; genus Sisymbrium; species Sisymbrium altissimum. The sequence goes on along the minus strand of OVBI01000026.1, from coordinate 167,652 downwards.
CAAGGAAAGAAGGTAACTAGTAATCCTTGTGCGACTTTGTTTGATTTTACCTTTTACCATAAAAAGCTTCAATAAGAGTTGTTTTTCTGCAGCACTGCAACGAATGTTGAGATCGAGTTGCCTGTACCAACTGATGCATCCAACCCCACTGTAAGAACATCTCTCGGGTCTGCTTCATATGCTCCCGAAAAAGATGCATTGGTCTGGAAAATCAAATCTTTCCCTGGGAACAAGGTGAGTGCTTATAACTTTAATGTAACACTTGACCATATAATGTTGAATGCGTTTACATGTCATAAGTTCTGAAACAATGTAGGAGTATATGTTGAGAGCAGAGTTCCATCTTCCAAGTATAACCGCAGAGGAAGCCACGCCTGAGCGAAAAGCTCCTATCCGTGTCAAATTTGAGATCCCATATTTTACTGTTTCAGGAATACAGGTTAGTAATAATATACCGGTTCTTATCTATGTTTCTGCACCTAAATCTTAAGGCAAACCTTAAAATAGAAGAATCCTGATGTGTTTGTTAATTATCGGTAATGAAGGTTCGATACCTGAAGATCATTGAGAAGAGTGGGTACCAAGCTCTTCCGTGGGTGAGATATATAACCATGGCTGGCGAGTACGAACTTAGACTCATGTAACATGAGATCTTTTTTTTTATTTTTTATTTAAGCTTGTCAACGCAACAAAGAAGAGGACGATCGAAGAAAAGGAAAGAAAATTTGAAATTTTTTAATTGATGAAATTGATGGTGAATGTTGTTTTTAGAAGCCATATTTCTTGTGAAGCCAAAATAATTATAATTATGGACACAGTTTCTCCTTGAAAAACCAGAAGCTTATTGCAGAAGTTTATTTCCAGAAAAAACAAAATAATCACATTACGGACACAGCATGCGTCAAAAATGTTGGTAGAATATGCAGACAATTTGATTTGACTAATGACATTTATGTTTTTTGCGTTCATGATATACATCATTTTCCTTCAGTATGAATAAACAAGTTGACTGTCAACGCAGAAAAAAAAATGAGGCTGGATACAAAAGTGAAATCTACAAAATTTGGAACAAGTTCTCTATCGTGTGGCAACGGTGCACATTCTACATCAGAGATAAGTATTCTTCCATGAAAACAAAGCTGAGAAAAGTAAACCCTGACATGATATATTCTTTGTCTATTTAAGAACCTGATTAGAGATAAGTATTCGTATAGGATGACAGAAACTAAGTTGGACTAAAATCAAAGTTATAAATGTTTCTGTTATGGCTAGATTTAATAAAACCTCACTTATTTGAACAATGTTTCTTCTGAGCTTTTGCAGCTCCTTGGAGCAATCTTTTCTCCTCTAAGCTATCATGAGGAACATATAAACCCATATCATAGTATACATGAATATATATTATGTATATATATTGAATTCACCCCATAATATATTTAAATATAGTATTTTATTTTTGTTGTCAAGATCTCTGAGAAATTTATACATTAAAAGTTCCAATCTTTACTTATTAACAATCATAGCTTAGTACATTAAACAAATCCAAACTTTTCAACAAAAAAGGCTTAATTAACATATTTAATCTTTCACAAAACACCAAAAATTAAACTTTTTAATTGAAAATTTATATCGGTCTAATAATAATGGCGATTTGAATAAAAGAAAAAAGAGAATTTATAATAAAATTTGTGCACTAAAAAATAAATACTATAAACAATTAAAACTATATAAAAAATCAAAAAATAGTTATAAAAAATAATTTTATTTATATTTTTTATTACAAAATCATTTATTAAGTTTATAATTTTGTTTTATTATCTTGATTCCGATCTTTTTCTTCCTCTTTTCTTTCTGTTGCTTCTTCTTCGTAGCTTCCTTGCGAGTCTTTTCTGTGGTGGTGGAAGACAGAGATGAAAAACGTAAATAACTTTTCTCTTTTGTTTTTGAAGTATTTTGTTATTTTCAATAAAAAAGAGCAGTTGGAAATAATATTTTGTTTATAATTTTTTTAATTCCTAATCAAATTATTATTTCACATGTGAGAGAATAAAATAACTCTTCCATATAAATCGTACAATGTTTTTGTTTTACCATGATATATGTAAGTTTATATATTGAGATTTTCATGGTTTAAATTATATGTTTTTAACACATTTTACTTTTAAAATTTGCATTCAGACATCATTCAGAGTTATATATGTGCATTTGTTTATATCAAGTTTTGGAGTGTCTATTTTGGTGTTTTGGGAGGTATTGGAGTAGTTTTAACTCTAGAAGCATAAAAAATACATCAAATGAGGATGTGAAGGTTGGTGATATGCAAGATTTATAAGTTATGAATAAAAGATTGATTTAGACAAATATTTTAACTATTTTCTATGAAGTTGTCATCAAAATCATTATGAAAAGATATGAGAAATTGAATTAGCTTTCTTTAATTTAATTGAACCTCTGTTGTTGTGTTGCTTATTATTTTTTTTTTAATCTCTTAGTCATCTTGATTTCATTTTGACTTTCTATCTGAATTTGCTTACTTCTTTTCAATTATCTAAATCTATAGTGAATTGGTTTATTCCAAAGAGTGGATTGATACTTCTTGCTATAACTACAAGAAGAATTGATCTAATCCTCTTTATAACAGATGTTTATGGACGAGAGTGACAGCGTCATCAATAGCGATTTTCTATCTTCTCTCGACTGGACAGAGAGAGGTAATCAAGTCACTTCCATCCACAGCTCCACTTCTCTATCTTTACATATTTGTGAGGTTTTTTAACTGAACAGTACCCAAACAATTAATAGAGTCTAATTTAGATTGTAATGGTCTCGCCGAAACCATAAACAAAAATCCTAAGAAAACTAAACGTTCATTCGCAGTAAGGACCATAAATTTATTCCTTTTGACTCTTTGATAATAGGAATTTCGATATTGGATTTTCTACTAGATGGATTACCATCCTCGTCAATTTTCAAAATAAGAGCAAAGACTTTTCGTTCCGAAAATAAATTCAGATTTAGTAGTTTTTCCTTCGAAATTTGGTCGACATAATTGTTTAACCTTCATTTTTACAAAATGATGTTGAGGAACGTAAACTTTTGATTGTCGATATTGGTATTTCTCTTGCATGGGCTGGATGTGTGGGGCAAATCTAATATTCCATGCTGAACGTGACATTTGTTGCGTGAAGCATGAGTTATTTTTTGGTTTGTTTTTATTTAAACCCTCTGTCAACGAAACAAAGCATAGGAAGATTGTTTTCCATGCCCATATTTCTTGTGAATTGTTTCATGGTGTTCTCTTATGTTTCCTGTAAGCTTTCTATGACACTTTTATTTTGGTTTAAATTGCTAAACAGCGAGCAATTTTTGGTCTTTCTGGTGGCCACTGGGTTCTTTCTGATAGTTTTTCCCTCTGAGCTCTTGCCACCGAATGAAACGACGTGGTTTGGAAGACTATACCACGAATTGCATGCAGTTTTTCCGATTGTTATTTTGGCAATGTAAGATTATTTTAGCATTTTGTAATTCAGTTAATAATGGGTAACATCAACGATATTTAGAAACGGAATGTAAAATGCTATCTGAAGTTCCTAATAATAGACAATATAATGATTGTTCTTTTTGGGATACGGAAAATAGAATCTGACTTGTATCCTAATGGGATTTAATTTAGATGAGGTAGTAGATCAACATGACAAATCAACAAATGTATCATCAAAATATTAATTGAAAGATAAACAAAACGACAGAGAATAATAGGAACAGTGAATATATCTGAATTAATGAATTGGCTAAAGAATTAAGGCCCAACGTCCCCGACCCTAAAGATTTGTAAAAAAAAAAAAAAAGATCAATGTACAAAGCTGCTTTTTTGGGGTTTTGTCAACGAGGAGAACGAGGAGATTGATTGGGGAGAGTCTGAGGAATCTTCCTAAAAACATGTTTCCTACAACGTTGGAAGATACTGTCGTATATTAGATCAAACTGCACTCCAGCTCTCTCTCTATTCACTATGAACGTTATGTGATCTGCTTCCACTATCTTATAATACCTGCAAACAAAAAAAAAACCATTTTTCATCCCATCAACAAATCAATTTCCACTATGGAAATATGTTGTAATATGATTCACTCACCAGATACCGGGTTGTAACGTTTGGCACTCCGAATCGCTCCTTATGAACCGGCTTGGATGCTCCACGGGTAGCCTCGGATGCGTCATTGATATAGTGTTCAATGCCCCATCGTTTTCTTGCCATTCCTCATCCCTTCATTCCAAAACATTCATATCTCTTAGAACAAAGGACTGATCAAGAAAGAGCTTCAAGAATGAATGTTTTAAAGTTTGAATCTTGTTGGGTGTGTTACCTGTAGCCTTTATAAGGAGGAGAAACATCTTGCGGAAATCGCCATTGGCTCATCTGAAAGACGCGGAGGAAGAGCATCGGGTGGATTCCAAGAACACCTGACGGTATTGTCATGCCCATGATTCTGCGGGTGCGCTTAGTTGCATAGCTGAAGTAGTAAGTGCTTGGGAATGTCTGGAGATTGGAGTTAAGACTTGTCGAGCCTTGGATAGTGAGATCAGGTAAGATCCAATCCCCGGTAGCAAAAGGACCTGCGTTTCCCATAAGGCAGTCAACCAGACCTCTCACGCCAGTCTTTTTCCAAGTCATGTTGAAATGATCGAACCCGAAGTTGTAGTAAGTCTTTAGCCATGAGATGTCCAACCAATCGTACATTATCACGCCTATACGACATAGCTGCAACAGACATATCGGTTTCATGCTTATTCCATCGTCTGTCCTGTAATTGCAGAAAATAAGATTCTTCCTGTTAAGAACCGAAAATGTTGGTTTTCTAATACAAGAACACACATCTGCTTCCATAATCGAACTTTTATCTCAAAATGCAGAAACTGGAATTGTCCAACCAATTGTAAGAAAAAAAAAATATAGCTGAGCTTTTCAACAAGGAAACTAACCGCATGCCATCTAAGTAAGTCCTTGTAGTACCATTGAATGCTCCGGACAACGATGTCACACTCAGAACCCAATCCTCATTCGTTTCTTCAAACCCTTCGAATGCCTAAACATCACATTTTTGCGACATAAGTGTTAATCATCAAACAGAGCTTTCAAACCAACAAGACATTTTTTATTTAAAAGAAGGATTAAACTCAAACCTTATCTGCAAGCATTTGCTGCAACACGCGCACAACTTGCGCACCCGCTGAATGCCCCACAAAATGAATAGGATGGTCCACATCCCATTCAGGGTATTGCCCTACGACACACATACCAAAGTCAGATTTCATCTGCATACATTATTTAGTCTTTCAATGAGACTTTCAAAACCTAACTAACCTTTTCCGTATTCTCTTCCAAACCGAGAATGTCCACAAGCCTCACTATGCTGTTGGCCGAAATCAACTCTTCCTCCTTTTAAGTAATAGAATAATTCCCTTGCCCTGGAAACCATTGTTACTATCAAACCCATAATAGAACAAAATGTGCATCAAAATCACTGCAGATTTGGTTTGGGAAGGCAAATATGAATCCAATACCTATCGTAGATGCTTGTTAAGGATCCCAAATCAGGAACAAGAACCCTCTCATCTTTCTTCTCAGCACCACCAAAGTAAGATAAGCCTCCTAATCTCTGATCAAACAAAACAATAAGACCAAACCTCAAAACCCAGAATCAGAATAATAATAGACAAAAAGAAACAAACTTTGAGTTGTGCACTTACCCCTTTGCCAAATCCAAAGATCCCATGAACCAAGACAATTGGAGGCAGACCTTGAACATAGCTTTGATTGTGATCGGATTCTCCGGCGTCTATGACATCGACATTGGACTTGAACAAGTAATCACTCAACGTCAGAGAAATGTCTCCGGCGACGGCGGAGCTGAATATGTAAAACCCATAAAGCAGATGCACCAGCGAGCTGACGAAGAGCTCGGCGAGTTGAAGAGACGTCACCAACCACAGCTTTATCATCATCTTCTTCTTCTTCTTCTTATTCTTCCCTCAAGATAAGAATGAAACCAGAATTCCCGGAAGCCAAAATCGAGAGAGAAAGAAGGAATCTCTCCTTTATCCTTTACAGATAAAAATACTCCCCGGAAGAAGAGGGGAGGCAAATGCAGAGAGATAGAGAGAGGCCCCTCGATGAGCCTTCTGCAAAAGGATGCTCCTTTTGCGACGAAATGAGAAAACTTTGAATTTTCCCGAGAAAGTGGCGTCGTCTCTCTTCTCTTATTATTATCCAATTTTCCTTGTCATCCCACCACTTGTATCTGCCCACCTCTCACCAAGCAACTATTTTTTAATACAAAATATTGATTTTTCAAATTTACAGTCACGCCATGTGTATGAGTCTTGACCTCTCCTCCTAATTCCGAGTTTCCGCAATATTGTAGTACTAATATTCAAAGGCCCCATTTTAATATTGTTTTTTTAGGAATAAACAAAAAAGAGAATCCTCAACTTCCATTATTATTATTATTCTTATTATTATTATTATTGTTTTGGTGAATTGTGATTGGTTAAGAGAAACGGCGAAGTTCGCTGGATCGGCGCTGGAAGGTTGGTTCATAACTCCCAACTGTATCCTCTGCATTTTTTATGTAACCTTATCCGTTTAATCATGTAACGTTTTTTCTGTTTAAGCGGTCATTTAGTTTACTGTAGTTTTTTTATTCGTTAATCACGCGTACTCCCACTTAACGCGATCCTTTATTTTACATAAATAAAGAAATAAAATCGTATGGGTGAGCAGATGAATTATCACATTTTATTCTATCCACTTGTTTTAAGCAGGAAAATAGATAATAATATGAAACAATCATGCATATCGATATGTGAGTACTGATAATTAAGGTTTTCAAATTTTCTAATATCTAGTATCTAAAGCAAAATATGATACAGTTTTAATTTGGATTCGTGGCTTTTAATTATGTTTTTGATTTTAAACAAACTTTAGGTTTTACACTCTCTCTTTTTTGTTCGTTGTAAATTTGAATTTGATTTTGTCAGATATAGAAATATTTGATCTATATGTTAAAACCGTATTGAAATGTTGTTTATATTTTGGATCGTATAAGATCATTTTATAATTGATTCTACAAAAAAAATTAATAGAGTTGCATGCAAGCACCAATCAACATTTATCATGTTTATATAGTGGAATTTTTTTTTTTAAATAATATAAATTTATTAGAAGGATTAATTATATAAGAATAAGTAAATAACCAATCATAACATTTTTAGTGTCGTCACTCGTTAGATTTGGAGAACGAAGAAAAGCTTGAATAGAAACGTAGCCTCATGTGTAGGTTAAGTATAATAATTTTCGGACTCTGTTGGCGCTAGATAAGGTTTTCTTTTGTGTAACGTGGAATTAATTGAGGAACTATTGCACATGGCTTGTAGGTTCTTTTATAAGAAACACACAATATTCTCAATAATAATACGGAAAACAAAAGTGGTATTTAATAATAATATCCAAAACTTTTCTTTCCTTTTTCGGCAAGAAACAATTGTGTCCTGCAACAAATTTAGGAGATTCAGAATAATGTTATGGAAACGTGGACTACCACTTGATGTGATAGTATATAAACTTTCTTCTTCATCACCTAATTCCACTAGGTTTCGCTATCTCCAATTCTATAGGGCAAAATAGGAAATGGAAAAACTTTAAATATGGATCTAACCAAAACAGGTCCTGAATTTTAGATGGCCACAAACCAAAAAAAATACAGAGCCGACGGTGAGAATATGAAAGCCATAAACCAAATAAATTTTTTTGGCCAAAAAAAATATTAAGGATCAAATTTGAGACCTACAAAACTATAGACATGGTCCTAAACCACTATTTTCTGAATTTGTTTTTGTAAATTTAAAGCCAACTATTTATATATATTGACGATCGCACAAATTCAAGTTTGGTTTGTTTGGGATTCAAAACCGGACTTTTGATGAATAGCATAATCTCTCATCTGCATACTCTTGCGCTCTCTATTTGCTCTAGCATGTTACAGTTGTTGTTTCATATATATCGAAAAAGTTATTTGTCTTATCGTCATCAAAGTTGGGTTTTTTTGGTGCGAATGTCAAAGGTGGGTTGATGATTTGTTTTTCAAATTAATTATGTATAGGTGTGAGAGTATAAGGATCGAAGAAAGTCTATTTACCTCCCATCTTTTTATGACAGTTCCGACCATATTTTCAAAAGAAACTGTTATTACTGTCTGGCAAAACCAGATCTCTGGTGGAATGACCGACACTATTACAACCCATTGTGATCCTNTGATCCTTTATTTTTTAAAAAAAAAAAAAAAAAAATATATATATATATATATATATATACTAATAAGATGATGCACTAACTTATTCTTTTTTTTTTTTTCTTTGGTCACCGATGCACTATTCAAATTTTAGAATTTTGCAAGCATTCTTATATTGCGTATATCCGTTTAACTTCACTCTTTGCCTCAATAAAACAATTTTTTAATATAATTCTACATTTTCTCCAATATACGTTTTCCACATTTACACACAAATAAACACGAATAAATAAAAATAAATAAATGATGAAGACAGCCTTTTCTTATGACCATATTTTACCTAAAACACCATAATATATGAATTTTATACTTTTTCCAAGAAAATTTTAAATTTCTAAAAGCCTAAATATATTGTTATTTTTAAGGGCATTTAGGATTCTTGCCTGGTCCTCCGTAATAAAAATAATTACCCCAAGCCCGATTATATCCGCCTCGAATATCATAACAATTTGGATGATCCGCAAGTACTCGGAGGCTTGGAGAAGGGACCAAATTGTTATCCCAGTCAACTACTTGGATGTTTCTGAAATAAGAAGATTTTGTGAACCCTTCATCTGCAAAATGTCCACTCCCCATTTGTGTCGAAGTATGGGCCCCAAATGGGCTTGAATTTACAACTTCGCCACCGTATTGGACCATGCTCGCGTGCTCCCTCAGGTGTGTGAACAAAAACGATGGCCAATACCCGACTAGAATACCCGACCCGAACTCCAGCCACCAGTTCCCATGCTTAGGATCCTGAAGATTAATTTAATTAACAATTAAACACACATAAGTCCTTTTTTTTCAAATTTCACTTAACCAAATTTGTATGAAAACTTGAAAAGACAGCTGAATTCTTAAATTAGCTGACCGAGACAATGTTTTTTTTTTTTGTTACTGATGAATAATCAAGTATTTAAAATTTGTTCTAGTCAATGGCTTTTAAAACTTAAAATTGACATGAATTTTCATGCACCACAAAGTAAAGAATATAGGGTTTTCATCTACGTGGTTTCCTCCAAATACGAAAAAAATGAACATGCCTTTAATTATTATGACACATGTGAAGCTAGAAAATTAAATACTAGTATTGTTTTGATAACTCATGAGCCATGCTCTTAGCATTGCTTTGAGAGTTGGTATGTTGAACTATATGGGGACAGATGTATCAAAAAAATGAAAAAGAATAACTTAGAGCAAAAGTAAAGAGTGTGTGTAATAAGTGGTATGATACTCAAGTATACTTCCCTTTTTCTGAAAAAAATGATAAAAAGAGAAAGAAAGAGAGCATCTCTTCTCATTAAAGGCATGCAGTAGATTGATTTTTTAGGTATGCTAAATTTTCAAAGGTTGCTATTTTAAAAAAAAATAAATGAATCAATATTGTAATTAAAGTGTACCTTCCAAATTAAGAGAGTAATATCGAATTGTCCACCCTTGTATGAAGACGAGGGAGAGATTGCAGCTCCAATCGCAATTTGACTGTTGGTTTGGACAAAACCGGAACACAAGAGATTGTAGCAGCCTGTTGCTTGATATGCATCGTTCTGTCTCCAAAAATATAAGAGCTTATTAGTTATAGACTTAACCTTATACTACACTATCTAAATACAAAAAGGGCACATTTAATTTGTATTATATCATATAATATCTATTTATTCTAGTTAGCATCGGAATTACTTACAGTCCAGTAAGTAAAAAATCTTGGGTAACTATCTCCATAGAGCTCCGGACTCACCTAATGGAAGATAAATTATGCACAATTAGCAACTCATATCCGCATAATGAAATTTTTATCAAAAAAAAACAAAAGGTAGCAATTGGCATATTAAAAATCTAACCTACTACTCTACTATATCAGTGAAAGTAAAAGTAGTATTTAAAAAACACAGGGAAAATCACCTGCCAGCCAGCTTCAATGGTGTTGAGATCATTACCGAAGGAGCCAGAGATAATCCAAATCTGAGATAAACTAAACTCGTATTGGTTCTCCACCTGTGGGGCCCATACGTTTATGCTTGCTTTTGCCCCAAAGTATTTCTCTCCGCTCACGTATCCCACCGCGTGCTACAACCAAAGTAATTACTATTAATTACCAAAAATCCACAATTATATAGTGCTAATCCTTTTTTCAATGCTAATAGTACTTGTTTTGCATATTAATAATCAGATAAGACTATTATTTCCTGATTATGCAGCTTATGTCATTAAGATGAAACACGGATACAGTAGAAACTTGGCAGGGATTTAACTTCGCGAGAGTGTGTTTTCTAAATCTACAAACTAAGGATTTATTTTACAGTTATGATATATTATTTGAAAAAGGTAATTTGATGACAGAATGTAGAAGAGGATTAATCATTAATCAAAAGAAGTTTTTTGTAGTGTAACACAATACTCTCTCCTCTTNTAGTGTAACACAATTCTCTCTCCTCTTTTTTTTTTTGTTTTTTTTTTTTGTTTCTACCGACAAGCTTGTCTAGCTTTTCTTTTTATACAATCCTCAAAAGATGAAATTTTAAAAGAATAGTTAAGAAAAATGAAATTGAAAACACTTGCCAATTTCTTTGACCACTTTTTCTTCTTGTCCGAAGATAGTAAAAAAAAAAAATTCAATTGACTTAAACATTCTAACATTTCCAAACGAGTAAGAATTTGAATTTTGAATTTATAAATAATCCGGACAAAGTATCTTTTCTTTTTAGACTTTGCTAATAGTTATAGCTGCTGGACCAAAGATCTGTCCACATTTTAATTATTTAGACAAAGATATAAATACATATATAGATTTATCTTTTGTATCTTCGAATTAAATCCGTATAAACTAATGTTCTTTGGTTTTATTTTTCTAAGTGATGTGATTTTTTTTTTAATAAAGCTTAAAAGAGAGAAGATTCTTACTTCATGGCCATTGCTGCTGGTATCTCTTTTGAAATGTCTGAGCTTCTTGCCAAAGTTAGAAACAGAGTTTGCTCTGAGAATGTCTTCTTCTTTTGTTCTTCTGATTGGGACAGTTCCTTCAGGACATGTCTCTCCCTCCATTCTCCATAACTGGAAGCTCTTTGGTCTCAATCCTTTGTTATTATGCCCTCTTGGCCTCTCAGGGGGATCCTTCAGTAATTAATCTCACAGATTAATTAGTTTATCATTAGACCTACTAATGATAATTGTAATTACGATTTAACATATATATATATCTGTACCAGTGGCTTCTGTCCTCTTAATCTGGGATGATCAAATGCTGGTTGGTGATGTAATAAAACACAGTCTATGATGTCACCGTCAGGGCTCTGCAACAATAAGGGGACCACGAATCAAAAACAGAGAAAGAAGAAGATTGTCCCTAAGAAAAGGGACATAAGATCAGAAACAAAAGAAGAAGAAGAAGAGTTTGATCTAAAACGGAGAAAGAAGAATCGAAATAGAGAAGGAAGAGAAAAGCGTGTCTATGTATTTCTGAAACAGAGCATAAAAAACAAGAATTAGAGTATTTTTGGTTTTTGATACAGAAGAAGAAGAATTAAAAACATGGGAGGAAGAAGAAGGGTATCGTTTGATAAGTCTCACTTACATGGATTGTCTTGACGGAAGGTTTATTGATCTTCCTGAGATGCTGATGAATGGCTTTGAGCTTATTAAGCTCCTCGAGTGGCCGAAGAGTTTGGTTTCTCGGCGAGAGATTTTCTGTTTTGGTCGACAAGACAGAGGAGGAAGAAGAAGACAAGAGAAGAAGAGAGAGGAAGAGAATGTTGGAGAAACAAGGACGAAACAAAAGGATCATATCTAAGAAGAAGCTTCCTCTTATTATTATTCTTCTTCTTCCTCGTCTTCTTTCTCTTGTTCTCATTCTTGTTTCTTCTGAGAACAACTCTGCTTCTGTTTGTCTCATTGTATTGCATCGATCGAAACGACGGCATTTATTGCCGTTTCTGGGTTTCCTCAACACGAACACACCTCCCATCAAACCCCAAAACGTTTTCTTGATATAAAAGAATTGACAAAATGCGCAAAAGAAGACAAAAAAACCCTTGATTTTTTTAACCTTCTCTCAAACTCTCACCATTTCCAAAGCTATCGAAGCTAAAATTTCTCACCTCAACTCAAATAAAAAATCAAGAACACTCTCATTGTCTTCTTGGGGTCTTATGTTAATAAAAGAATAGGGAGGGAGAGAGAAGTAGAGGAGAGAGAGTATTAAAAGTGGTTTATGGAATTGCGGTGTCTTTAAAGTAATAGCCTAAGTGTTTATATGTGTTTTTGTGTTGGGAGTTATAAATACTTTGGGTAGTGATGAAATCATTCATGCCTTTGTTTCTTTGTTCTCTTTAACCCTCCAAGAATATTAAGGGAAAAAAATAATGACAATCATAAAAGCCCACTGACATAAAGTGACGACATAAAGTGACTAAGCAAAATCTAACTACGATGCTTTTTATTTTGGTCCATGGCAACGAAAATGAGTATGCACACTTCCTCCTTAAAAATTAAAATCACCTGTTAGATTAGAAAAAGCTTGCTAAAAAAATTATTTCGCTGAAACAGAGGATAAGAAATTATATCTCATGTGTTAATTAACGTCTCATGTATGTGTATATTTTGTTTTTGATGAACTTTATGTATTTTGCTTTTTGAATCGAACTTTTGGGACTATGTAATTCAAACTATCCCAAAATATGTTGAGACGTCAATTTTATGATAGTAACTGTGTGATAATGGACCATACCTCAATACTAGACCTTGAGCCTTAGTTTCAACCGTAGGATGCTCTACTTTTGTGTCTCAGTTGTATTCATTTTTTATAAATCTTATTACAAGAAAATTACAGTATCACTCTAATTTTTTACGTTAATCTAATATATTGTGCTGTTATTCTCAGCTCTACAAAATAAAAAAATTAGCTATAGTGATAAGTGAAATTAAATTTATATAAGTTGGTCAAAAGAGGAAAAAGAAAGTCGGGGGAGACTGGAGAGGAAGTGTTCCCAAGCAGCAATACAAAGCCTGGAACATTGTATGTTTGTTTGTGTGTGAAAATATGTATATAGCCAAAAATAAAGGGAAGTCTTGTGTTTGCTATGTTCCTTATGATAATGACAGTCAAAATTATGTGTTCTTCTTCTTGTTTTACTTTCTGTTAGTTTGTGTTCTCTTTTTGTTTATAAATAAAGAAGATTTTAGTATCTTCTAAGAGACAAACAGAGGATTTACAAATACTTTTTTATTATCTTTTAATTGTTGATTCTTGAAATTTTCCTTTTCTATTTGCTCTCTTCCCTATATGTTCCTTCTGTCAGCTACTCGCTAATCTTTTCTTAATAAAATATATTTCGAGGACAGGACATTTTATAAGTTATTAACCACCCTACTGAAATAATGCTACGGATAAATAAAAATTCTGTGAGATTAGTATATATGCGCCAGTGGAACAGATCACTCACATACAATTTTTGAAATAAGTTCCAAATCATTACAAAGACGTTTTTCCATATTAAAAACATTTGAAGTCTTGATATTTGTAAATCACTATTTAATCAAACATATTTGAAAGAAAAGCTGTGAGCTTAGTCGACTAATCAGAGTTATAGTTTAGTAACCTTCAAAATATTTTGTTTTCCAACAAAATACATCACATGAAAATTAGTCTGTACTTCATCAAATAAATATACGGGAAAGTTTTATGTTTTTTTTTTGGGTCTAAGAAATTTATATTTTGTTTAAACTATGATTCTGTTCACATTAATATATCTGAACTAATCGGCCGAACAAAAAGCTTTTAGTTATTGGAACATGCGACAAAATTATAAGAATTTTCTGGTTAGCTTCATTAATGGCGTTGATGTAGGCAAATGATATGTTGCTCAATACATTTACAGTCATATATGTCTATGTATCATACAGTAACCGTTATAGAAACCAAGTTTAATAGCATTAACATATGTATACAATAAAACAGTTATTCGTTGGCACGCGCGGCTGGGTATTAGCAATGCATGCTCGAGTGCGGATGTTGGGGACCCATCCATGCATGCCATCCTTAATCTATTCGCACCAATTATCATTACTTTATCTATTATACACTTGTCAATTGTAACTATTTTATTGTTATAAGGTAAAAAGTTAAAACGAATACGTTCAGTGATATACTAATATCTATAATGCGATACGTATATATATAGTTCCGTGCTTCATAATTTTTTAGTACTTTTTTCGTCGATTACATGATAGACAATCTTAATTTATGTCTAGCATTGATGGACATAATTACTATCCGCAATTAATGGATAGTGTACTGTGAGTAGTACATAAGCTCACAGTAGATTATTACTCAACCAACAATATGTCAACAGACATGTATGATGTTCTCGAAGAAAAAAATATAATACATGCATGATGTTCTTATCGTGGACATGATATATAATAAGATTCAATATTTCTCAAACGTAACTTTGATACTTATCTTCATAGCTTGCAAATGCGCATAAAAACCTTCAAAAACTGAGATTGGGAATCTAACCACACCTACACGTTATATGACTTGATGAGATTATACCCCAAAAACCTTCAAAAATTATTTTAGATATAAAATCTGTTAATTCATGCACCAAAATATAAATTGAAGATTCTTCCACAGTTCCAATATTAGTGTGGATTCTTAAAAGATGAAAGAATTTAAGAAACCTTGTTAGTTAAGCATATTGAGTACGAAATCCGATAATTCATACTAATCCTTCTTTTATTTTGCGTAAGATTTAAAACCAACTCATTAGTGTAGCCTAGTTCATTACCTCATATAGTATTATGTTTATTTTACATTAATATCATATTAACGTCATAGTATAATATGATACTAATTGCGCTTATATTTGCTAATACTTAAAAAACTACTTTTGCGTGTAGAAATGATTGGACAACGTCGTTGAGTTATAAACTTATAATATATGTACAAATAGAAAGACTAAAAATAAAAAATAACTAAAATTATGAAACTATTTTACATTGATTTTTTAATATTTTTTTGTTTTTTCTACATAACTTAATTGTTTCTTAGGACATGTCGACTCGGATTCTAGGTAAGTAATACGAGTGTGAAAAGTAAAAACAAAAAATCGAACTAGGCAATAGGAGGTTTTCCTAAACCGCTTAGATTGAGAACCTTGATTGAAACTCTGTCGAGTTAACCAATATTTTATTCGCTGAAACCACGAAATACGATATCCATGTGTGTTATTCTAACACAGTTGGATACTTGGATCATTCATTTGGTCAAAGTGGTAGTGTGATCGACTGATCTCTACATATTATTGTGATTTATATGTACGTGCACACATTTGGATTTGTGTGCTTTAAATGTGGAATTGTGGATATGCATTTCTATTAACTGACCTACTGAAATGGTGGTTGGCTTCAGAGAAGGCCACTCGTAAGATTCCAATACAAATATTAAATTAGTACAAAACAAAATATACAAAAGTTAAAAAATAGAGAAGAAAGAGAAAATAAAGTCAAAGAGGCCGGTGGGTGTCATTTGTCAGTTAACTTAACATAGAAACGAAAAGAATCGCCTTTGATTGCATCTTATTTCGTGGACGCTGCCAAATTCTGGTCGTGTAACCTAAACGAAAACCATATTCGGGAAGAAAGTAATGAGAATTTTGATTCTGTATAACACTTTGAGTCACTAAGCCATAAAGGCAAAAACTTTAAGCAGTCTATTGCCCGATCACTGAAACGATAAGTAGTTTCAGTTGCACTCAACTTCAAGAAACTACGAGAAAGCAACAGCTGAAGAAACTTCCAACTCCAATAACAGATTTTGTTTACATCTTCATGGTAATTGGCAAACAATGTTTTTGTACTACACATTTTTTAATCTATATGCTTTATACCCTTTGCTTATAGAGCAAAGCAGTTCACTAGGCAGAGAACGTAACGCACATATTGATACGAAGTGGTCGGGGAACTTTATTACACTTGAGGTCGTGTCTGCACGACATAGAGCTTCCCGTCTCTGATCACACCTTCAATGTCCTGTGGAGTTCCATAAAGTTTCTCAATGGCATCTCCTGCGCGTGCGATGTCTGAGAGGATCTTCTTCTGGAAGCTCTGGTCAGTGATCAGAGGATCTGTTGTGTAATCGAGCACGACTTTGTCTTCCTCGTCCATTGGTACACTGCAAAGAAAAAGAAAAAACGGGAAGGAGTGATTTCATTGATCCGCAAGTGTTGTTAAAATGATGTAATCAAGACAATGACAAGAGGGTTTGAGTTTGTTTATGGTACCTGTCATAGAGTCCTGCACCTGCATAACCTTCGAGATCTTCTCCGTTAGAATCAGATCTGAAGATGATTGAACGTCTTATGAACAGCCCAATCGGTTTGCTCGGGTAACCCAACACCTAAATAATGACGTTTAGCGGGAATTATTTAACGGGATAGAAAATACCCTATTTGCAGTTTTTATACATAAAAACACCAGTGGTTAGGTTTTGGTACCAGAGGCGAATCGAGGTTGTCTTTCTTGGAGATGAAACTCAGGGACCGACCGGGATATGCTCCTACAAGAGTTTCACCAAGGCCTTTGACAACCTGAAACCGAAAAAGGTAATAGTCAGGTGAAGTTGGAAGAAGCACCGGTTCACAAGGGAAATAAGGATTTTCTTACCTCAGCGTAAATCTCTGATGAATCTCCAGAAGATGGGTTGGTTGTGTGAATGACGAACGCGTAGTCCGCATTGATGACTTCTTGGACCAAAACAGCCATGCAGAGATAGTCATGATCCAGTTTTACTTTCTTCGTGCTGAAGTACGCTCTCTCGTTCCATTTCGAAGCCCATACCTGAGATTTAAAATATCCGGCTAGTGAGATTTTACATACCCAGGTTAAGCAGTAACGTACTTTACACCAAGATTTGACCTTTTTAATGGCTGCCCAAGCTTGCTCCCATCTCTGTTCACCTTCATCACCCGGCCATGGCATGTCGGAATTTTTCATAGTACTTTTCAGTTCTTCAATCTGAGCACCACAACCATAACAGAGGCTCTTAGCAAGTCTTTACATTTCACCTCATTTACACTAAGGAAACTTAGCATTTCCGAATATATGCACTTCGGTTTACGATTAAAAGCATCAAGCATATAACAACCATACACGACCAATGTAAACGCATCAATGTAGAGCAATGTGATTTGCTTTGGCAAAGGAAGGGGCCAAAGAATAGATGATTGTGTCCCAAGGTTCTCACAAAAAGAAAACAGTACGACATACCAGTTCGGCGGGTGCAACTAGTCCCAACACTGTCTTACGGATTTCCCCGAGAGCACCTTGGTCTCCCTCAGCAAGACTTTTCTTCAATACTTGCAATTTCTCGCTCACCGCCTGCCAACATCCAGAGGAGAGGGAGAGAGTGTGTGGGAAGTCAGGTTAGGTGAAGGTAATCATGAAAAAGCAAAGTCTCGACATATATTGGTTTAGACAGCGACAACTTCACGAATCATTAGTCATGCCCACTAAGGCACCATGGTTAGAAATCCTAAGAAGCATTGGAACTATCTCTACTCTAAATATCTCCAGATGAAGACCACCAGAAAAGAACAGCTAAACTATACAAGTGGCCAAAATTCAGCTAAGTGTCTTTATATTTTGTTAAACCCGAATAAGTTAAGAGAGTCTGCTATCGTACCTGATTCGCTTTTTCGGAGATAACCTTCTCAAAAACACCAAATGGCAGCGCCACTGAAGTTGGGATACCAACCCAAGAAGGAACTTTCCCTTTCAGATATCCAATATTTCTTGATTTAGCACCAACCTAGAAAAAGATAATGGGGTGTATTACCCAGACCCGTGAAGTCAGGTATTCAAACACGAGTAAATGCAAACACAAAATGTAAGTAATATGTTGTATGATCTTTACCATACAAAGATGATATACGAAAAGAGACACTAACCAAGTCATTTGTGAACTCCTCAGACGATATAGCATATCTACCCACAAACTGCTTCTTGACCAAAGAAATGCTTGGAGGGACATCTTCTCCGTTGTCCGAACTTAGACTCGAAAGTTCACTATCGTTTACCTCTCTGAGTAAGACGAAAACAAAATAAGTAAGAACATTTTTTCCCCAAACAAAGCTCTCAAAATGAATTAAGAGAATTCTACTTAATAATCTGTCAAGCAAATCTCAACTCGGTTTTCCAGAAATCAGCAAACAAGGATAATCACCTATAGACCACATCTGCAGAGGTTGGTTTTAGGCTCAACAATTTTCCATCCATTGCTTGGAGATCAGATAAGATACCAGAATCAAAACATGTGGCAAAGCAGATCTGCAAGTGAAAGCCAGAAAAAGTTGAATGAACAGGCCACGAGAATCAATAACCGTTTGGCAACATGGTGAAAGTTTTTTTACCTTTCCATTTCTTGCTCGAACAGAAACATGAGATAGTACATCCGGCATGTCAGGTGTCAGTACTGCAACAGCACCATCGGGAATTTCCTCCTCTCCTCTCACTCTGTTTGCAACTATAATCGTAGGTCTGTCGTAGGTTTTATTCTGTACAGTGAGTAATTCATCCACAACAATGACATATCCAACGACCTCTATAGGACTTATAACCTGCCAACTGATCAAGAGAAAGTGAAGCCACATTAGATACAATTTGCTACAGAACCTTATTAATCAGTCAGACAATTTTTTGGCCATCTAACCTTCCCAAGTTGGCAGTCTGCCTGAGAACTGGGTCAAGTCGGTTAACCAGTGACGACAATGCTGCGGCAGATCCAGCTCGAATGATCTCTTCAGTAAATATGCTAACCTGGTAAAGTGCTTAAAAGAATATTACAACCTATCTCATGCTCCAGGGAAATATATAAATAATGGATGAAAAAGGGCGATCGTTTCAGTCAGAGGAAAGGTAGCTTACAGCCCATTGATCGACTCCAAGACAAGATCCAAGATACTCAGCTGATGGTTGCAAAATTTCAAGGTACCTCTCAGCTTTGCTTGACAGTGCCAGTCGACTTCTGTCAAGAACAGATTTTGCATACAGAGCCCAATGATCTTCTTTGCTCTTGAACATGCTGAGGGCAAATTGCCATCCCTGCAAAACCAGTAGAACAGAGTCATGCATCTTGTCTAATTTCTTCACATTTTCGACCATGGACCTTTAGCCACTAGGAAGAATTCGAGGGATCTAAATTCTGTATAAAACCTGGCCATACGAGTGGAAAAGGTAAGTTAGACTATTTAAGGAGGCCAAGAATGCTAGATCTTGAGGACACCAGTCTATTGATAATGTTCTATGGCAAACATGGCAAAGTCACTGAAAATTCACCTTCAAGCAGTAGATAAGATCTTCATTGTCATCTGACGAAAGGGCAAGATTTTCAAGAACGAGGCTGATGAAGTACATAATTTTCTGCAGTACAAATGCATTATTATATAAGAAAAAGAGAACAGCGAAATAAAACGGAAACAAAAGAAGGATATGAAACTGCTAACACATGATGTTCAAGAACAGTTTATCATGACGAGTGATGATGAATCTATTAACCTCAGGTCCAGCATCATTCAGTTGCTCATATCCTCTTTCAATAGCTGTTCTGACAGTTGAATCGAGAGCCAGGTCCAAGAACAATAGATCCTTGAGGCGGTCATGAGACTTCAGCAGAAGTGGCCTTAACTCTTGACGAGCTTCGAGCAAACCCTACATCAATATTCCTTCTCATGGTAAGTATAAGATGTGTTCCAAAGAGGTCAAATCAGTGGTAAATATAATAACAACCTAGTAAATAGGAAAACATAACACCTCAAGAAGTGGCTCTACGTTCTTTTCTTCAACATGTTCTAGGACGAAACGAAGCAAGTCCTGTTGAGGGAAGTGCCAACACAGTGTAAGTTGGACCGATTTGACAGGTATATTAAATTCTTGAAATATGTAAGGAAGATGAGAGTAAAGGTACTGGATATCCAGAAGGCAATCCTGATATAGGATTTATCTGCACCCCAACCATGAAACCTTCGCCCTGAAGGACAACACAAATACTCAGTTGCCAATCCAAAAAGAATCATTAACTGTAACTTTTCAGTATAATGGCATTACATCATCTTGGTAACCCATGCAATTTTGTATAGCCGACTCAAGGTCTGCCCCTGAATGAACAGCCTAAACAAAGAAAGAAGACCACAAATTACATCATCTCCCTTAGTAAACAGGAAAAAGAGGAAATCAGACCAAGTTTGCAGAAGAAAGGTGCAGCTAGATTCGTGAAAAGCGACTAACAGAAACTTGAAGAATCAACCTTTAAGGTTCTCATGTAGTGTCCAAGATCACGCAAAAGACCGTCTTTTTGTTCTCTTCTAAAGTTTGGTTCAGAATGTATGGCCCGATCATAACTTAAGAGTCGCTCTTTGGTTATGCCATTGTCGTTCAAAGTCTTCCAGTAAACACTCATGTCAAAGTCACATTTGACATAATCCATCAAAGCCTACAGCAATGAAAAGTGTCAAAAGAAAGATTAGAACTGGAACCGGAATCATGAACCATTATGTTATTAGGGTTAAAAAGTTCAAATACCTGACAGATGACAACATCATCTGGACTAGTGTTGTTATGCAACTTCTGATGCCATTCCTCCATCATTCCACCCTTGCAGTCATTTTTCCTCTGCAAGCAAGACGTTCAGGCATCATGTTTCAAATATATAGAGATCTTGCACGCTAACGAGGCTACCCCATCTCATCCCATCCTGATAAGCCAGATGGACATGACCATCACGACCACAACTCTGCTTTATTTGAGAGAAGTGTGGGACAGTGGGAGAAATAGGGACCCAGGTCGCAGAAAACTTAAGAAACAGAGTTCTGAATTTTAGGATCTCTTCATGTAGAGCTTTTCATCTTATTTCTCCTTGATTGTTCATTCAGAAGTAAAACCTTTTTGAAAAGATTATGAAAAATCTAAAGACCAACCTGGATGACTAGAATTTCGTCTCGGATTCGTTGCCCAACATCTCCTTCACCGCCTCGACCAACAGTAGACATTATCATTCGCAAAAGTTCTCTATAATCTGGATAACTTGCATAAACGTCCTGTAGAACGTCAGTCAGCCTATCCTGCGCTTGGCTTATCTCCCTGCAATAAAGTAGTGAGTTGTGTAACTTTGAACGATGCTGTAAATGAAGGTATCATTTTCAGATGTCAGAACAAATTCCAAGGCTCCCTGATATGCTAATTTTCCCCTTGGGACTGAGAATACGTGGACAGAATCTAAAATTTATATTAGTATCACATTCTTTGAACTGTACCTTGGCTTAACATTATAGTTTTTGTTCCACACAAGCTGTCTTGTAGCCATAAACCTCATCCACACTAGGATCCCTGCAAACCCCAGTTGACCAGCATTTTTTGCCTCGTCCACAAGATCTGCTGCAATGTTGAATCTGGAAATACAAAAGGCAAGATTTACCCCTCCATTAAAGTCAGTGTTTTTCTGAAGTTGCAAATCAGTTCATGCACAGAAGAGATGTATGATTGAAAATATGGATCAATCACTGTATTAGTAATCATTGTATATGGATCAACGACTGTAAGTTGTAGAATTTATATCAGTCACTTCAACCTCAGAGGCGAAAAATTGAAACGTGTTGACCCAAGAAACTAAAAAAAAAAGTGGCTTGAAAGGGACTTTAAGCAGAAAATAACAAAAGAACTGCCAGTTAAGCTTCTGCAAGTCTAAAACACGAAGATAAGAATCAGAATGCTTGACCATAAAACTGACCGATGCATGAAAGACTTCTGGGCCTCGCTCTCCAGATCTGCGATTTTATCCAGTAAATTCTTGGCTGTACCTTTTCCATCACCATAATCCTTTCAAAGGGACAATGAAAACTTAAGTATATCTAGGAGACAATAGACCCAGTTAAAAGTGATTTTCAGAAGACCAAGAAGGATGAGGAACCTTCTGCACATGTTTTTCTTCTTGAGCAAAGTCCACATAAAAGTCACTGTCATTATTTTTAATCCACCTTTCACCAGCATTGAGTACAAAAGGCATGCCCTTGTAACTGTCGCCTTCTATTTCTAGCTCAAAAGTTTGCACCTGCATTTTTGGTTAGTATGAGGCCTTTACATTCCATCTCTGGATCCAAATGCTATTATGCTTATAGGATATAATAGATTCCACTAGTCATACCGGACTAGGAAGATCTGTTGAAGCAACGGTCAGTTGTGTATCAACAGCGCCACGTACGGCCAAAGAGTTTGGTGGCAGTATATCTGAAGGTGGGTCCTGCAAAGTCAATGACTCATAAACTCAGACAAAAAGAGGCCAAACCAGAAATGCGATCAATCTCAAAAGTATGCTCTTGTTTGAAAAGGTAAAAAAATTCTTACCAACCACTCTCCACCCTTTTGAGACAAAGCCCAGTGAATGGTGATCGGCTCTTTAAAATCAGTTGCCAGATGAATTTTTGTCTTTCCGGAAAGTTTAGTGACAAGAACCTAAACAGATGGAAGCTATTAGAAGATACTTGTCGGATAGAAATAGAAATGAGAGCAATATAGATACTCTCAACTGACCAAAATCGTGCTGCCATCAAGCTTGAATGTTTTCTTGCTAAAGATTGGAGTGGTTTCTTGTTCCTCTTTTGCTTTGGCGTATATCTCGAGAGTTGTTAACGCCCGTGGTTCAGTTGAGGATTTGGCCATTGGTTCAACAAGATCAGAAACGTGCTTACATATAAGCTTATTCAGGTCTCTTCCTTTGCGCTGGATCTTCTCAGTGCTGAAATATTTTTTCTGCTGCGGTTGCTTGGAAACTTTTTTCTGTGACTCCTGTCCACCGGATGAAGTCTCCTTAGATTTCGGAGAGTCACTAGTGTTGTCTTTCTTCAACAGTTTTGATCGGAGATCTTCCACTGAAGCACCTCTCATCATTTCCTCCCGTAGCTCCGTACGGGCCGCTTCATACTCCTCCTATTGACAGAGACCAATTACCCTGCTTAACTATAGAATAATGGATATACACACAATGTAGCGTATTTGATATAGTAATATAAATGCAACTGGATTTATAAATGTTTACCAGGTAAAGCAACAAAATATATTTCGTGTATTTCATGACACCAAGTAGCTTTAGAATCATTTATTTTCGTAATACAATCCAAAAAGGTATTTTGTTTCCATTTACGATCCAATAACCACCAGTGCCAACTTTAAAACGCTCTTAGAAAAACAATCAAGTGCATTTTTAGCTTAGCTAACCCATCATTCATTTGCTGATCAGTCAGATATAAGTATATAACAGACTATACATCCAACTGAAAGAAGGGTAAATTTTACCGGTGATGAACACAACCCTAAATGTCTGGTGAGAATGATGATTCCTCTTTTAGTGAATCCCAGAACAGCATAAAAGGTGAAGAATTTTTTTAAATATCAAACAAAAATATCCTTAGAGATATGCTTTTATAGGTACAGTGTCTTACCTTCTCTTTCTCAGGGCTGTAATTTTGTTTACCATTACGTTCCCATCTAAGATATGCTTGGACCTGTACAAGATCCTCAGGAACAGAAACATTGTGTTCCACATTCCTTTCCATAGGTAAGTCTATATGAAAATTTGGACCATTATTTTTGTACCTGCATATGTTAAGATTATGAGAAACGACAATAGTTTAACAAAATTAGGTATCTCTCTGTTCTAATTTAAAAAGCAAGAAGAAGAGAATACAAGCTCACCATTTGTTACGACTTTCGTCAAATATAAGAAACTCAATAGCGTGTATGGCATGATCATCTATCTCTAGTTTAAGGTAAGAATTGCCACCGGACTGTAAATGAGAACCCAAAGGCACCATTGAAAATCTTAAGTTACACAGGTATCAGCTGGAAATTATATCATCATAGGTAGCGCTGTAATATTTGTCGAGGAATGAATTTAAAACTCACTTTCACAAATGGAGTTCTAAGCGCTCTGTTCTTGTAGTTTATAGTTCTATCCGGACAACGAGAAGGCAGAATCCATTTTCTGGCACGGAAACAAGAAAGAAAGTTAAAATCATGTTGAAGAAACCTGGTAACTAGGCAAGTTGAACATCAGTTGACAAGACTATACTCTTTGTTGTCACGTATTGCACCCCAATGTAGAAGCAACGAGTCACTTGTATGAGCTATCTGGATATTTACTTCTCTTACAGTTGTAGAAGTGACTTCGACCTATTCAGTTACATGCATGTAACTTATCATCACATACACGTTACAGCTACAAATCCCAACAACATAATTCCCATTATTCGAAAAGATACACTTACCAGTAAGTCGATATTTCCGTCAAGAGTAAATTTCTCGACTGCCTGTTCAAGGATGAAACCTTTTAGCACATGTCGAAATGAAAACCATCTTATGAATTCAATAGCGAGAGCAATGCACATGCACAACACGTTTCATGAACATTTAGCATATGTTGTTGCAGTCACTACCTTAGTTGATAAGGGACAAAATCAAGTGACAAACAAGCAGGTAAAACTTTCATTCCAAACAGAAGTGCATATCATTCAGGTACATTGACAAGTTGTTGAACATAAAAACGCCTACCATACATTGAGTAGTTGCAACCAAATATCACGTTCCGAAACAATGTCATAAGAAGAAACAAGTTTACCTGAGAAGCAGGATCCATGGCAAGCACAGCTCGTGGAACAAATGAGACAGGTTTTCCCGTTTCAGTGATGAGCCTCCGTGCAGTCTTCTTAAGACCTTTCCCGTATAACTTTGTTCCCAGATTTGATCTGGCAATCTTCCCAAGTGCGGGATTCGCAACGGCGGTTTGGTAGGCAGAAACAGCGGGAAGGCGAGAAGAGATGAGCTGGTTTTGATGTTCAAAATTCAGAGGACGAATCAAAGGGCGGTTAAGTAAGTTATGCACTACGGAGTTACTCATGCTTGCTTGTCACACTTGTTGTCGACGAAAGTAATGCCGGATCTGATAAGTAAAGTATTGATTATATAAAACGATAGAATAACAAAAGAAAAAAACAAAAAAAACAATCAAGCTTTGCATACATAGATGAGATAAAGAAACAAGTTATACTAACTGTCGCAAAACACAAAAAGAAAAGAAGAATCTGACAGACTTAGAGAAAGCGAAAAACACTTTATTTCTTCTTTTTGAAGACAACAGTTACTTGATCAGCTAATGGGAACAAGTGCAGTATACACATAGAAGAAACGAATCCTCTCTCAAAATTAAACAAAAGCACCGAAATTTCTAAATGGAAAGAACATCTTTTTTTTCAGTTTTATTCCCAATTTTCTTTTCACTTTTGGGTCGAAAACTTGCCATTTTGAATCAACTATAAACAAATTTTCTTGTAAATCAAAGCAGACAACTTTTTGGACAAATAGCAAACTTCAATCAACGGAATCCAACGAAATTGAGTGTGGCAATTTTTACCTGTTGAGCAAATCCGAAACGAAGAAATCTGAACGAGAAATAAATAAATGAAAAGATCAGAAATTGGGATGATCTCTGTGAGTGAGTGAGTGGGTTTGGTTTCGCTCTTCACCTCTCTCACTCCACACACAACACTCACGTGTAATCGAAGTAAAACGGAGCACTTTATCCTGCGATGATGCCACGTGGCGCTTCGTGATTCGAGCGCGTAGGAGGGACGGCATGGGGAAAGAGAGTCCAGTCCTCGTGGGATTTCTTCTCGGGGGAGTTGATGATGGGACGATTGATACCTGTGGACCCCACTTTCGTGATATTTTTTTCATACTAATTTTAAACAGAATCTTCTCACCG
Source organism: Sisymbrium altissimum (assembly GCA_900406495.1). Taxonomy (NCBI): domain Eukaryota; kingdom Viridiplantae; phylum Streptophyta; class Magnoliopsida; order Brassicales; family Brassicaceae; genus Sisymbrium; species Sisymbrium altissimum. Next base: position 141,516 of record OVBI01000026.1, on the reverse strand, counting down.
TTCATTTCTCTATTTTTATTTCTGTTTTTGTCTTTTTGTTTTGATATTTTTATGCATCTTCTTCCTCTTGTTTTTTTTCTTTGGTCGACATGTTTTCCTTTTCNGTTTTTTTTCTTTGGTCGACATGTTTTCCTTTTCCTTTCCATTCACAAAACCCCCATATCTTTTTTTTTTTTTTTTGTGGTGCAAAGATATTTTTTAGTTATGTTTCTCCTCTTCTAGTGTCCAAAGCCCACTTGTTTTACTCATGTACTTACTTACATATGGAGTTTTGTGTGTGTGGTGTTTCAACAAAAAGCGTTTACACATTTGTCAAAAATTAAAAGCCATTTCTGAGTCTATATATGGTTCAATTTTTTTTCTACTATCTGAATAAATAAAAAAGCGGTTCAAGCATAATCTCGAATAGAAATAGAACCATGAACCCGTTAACCAGCCGGTTTGGCGGGTCGCACTAAATGTGAAATATGAGCATGACCTATACCATTTGAATCAACTAAGCAATTGAATGATTTTTCAATCAACGAAAATCAGAAAAAAAAAATACATATAACCTCCAGGATATTCTACAGTTTAATATTGAAAACATTTTTAAAAAGTTTGCATTAGAGATGATATAACATAAGTACTTTTTTTTTACGAGCATAATACTTTCAAAAATGAAAATTTGATAGATGTTGAGAATAGTAAAACATTTACACTATAAAGACGTACGTTCAAATGGTATTCATATAGTTTGAAGTCACGAATTTTGGTGTGAAGGTTGAAGGAGACAAATGTATAAGGTGGTTATGTGAATCAGAAAACAAAACAGTAATATCGTCGAAACTACCATAAGAAAAAAAAACAAAAATCTATAGCAATTAATTACACGAGAAAAATATAATAAATTACACCCAGTGGCATTTACACGACGAATGATGATCAGTAAACAGCTTCCCAAAACAAAAACAACAAAGAAAAATCCACTTTTTTATTAGTTAAGATTTTTTTGTTTCTTCTTCATTTAGACGAAATTGATTAGCTTTGAGAAAAACTTTAATAAATATAGTTTGTAATTTTTGATCAACTAATCAAAGTAGACAAGGACAAACAATTGCTGCTAATTTTCCTCAGGTCAACCACTACATTCTGGACCGTATTAACCTGGCCCGTCTCAATAAACGCGTCGACACACGCACCATAATCAGACACAAGCGCAGTTATAAACGTGGTCATCGCCATCACATCGCGTTTCCTTATACTCTTCCTCGCGCTCTCCAAATTGTAGACCGCGTCGCTAAGCGTCGCGTAACACGTGGTGATCGCTTGGTTACCGTTTTTGTACCTAGCCGCATCAGCTAGAGCCAGTTTCGTCTTAGCCTCCAATGCCTGGATGGTTCGGTGCGTGGCTCGTCTTGGATTCGTGACACGCTTAACCAGTGGTCGGCACAGAGACGGATACGGAGTGTGAGAGCAGATGTTCATCATGCGCGACGCCTCCGCGACTTGGCCTGAAACGAGGAAGATCAATACGGCGGCGGATGCCGCGACAGCCACGAAACGCAGCTGGAAAGTGTCGCGGCCCGCCATATTTATTTATTTATCTGATTTAAATCTGTTTGGTTTACCTGAGAACAAATTAGCCAAGACAATTTTTGTACCGGGACTCTTGTTGTTTATTTATAGGCAAGTTTTTCTTTTTGTTTTGAAATTGTTGGTGGCGCGCGTTTTGCGTTTATTCCGTTTTTATTTGGGAGTGTATAAAAATGCAAATATAATCTGAGGTCTGTCTTGTTTTTAGGGGATTATCTTATTTAAATATAGAATCATAGTTATTTGATATGTAAGTGAAATTAAGGAGGTGTTATTGGATAGTGTAATTTAATTGAATTGAACGTATTTTAAATTCAGGGTAAAATTCAGCGTTATTGGATTGAGTATTTGTCAGATAGAATTAGAAATACATTAAAATCCCTTGTTATTCAATATCTACTTGATTTTTTTGGATTTCAGTTACGATGGATTTTAATAGAATCTTTTATCAAAAATAAGAGTAAAACAAATACCACACTTTTAACGGGTATTCTGAAGTATTTCTAAATCCATTAAAGACTTCAACCAAATCTAACAAAAAACTCCTGATTTTAATTACATTAAAATACACTGGATTCTTAATCCAATAACACCTCCTAAGTTTATACAAACACAAACAAAAAAAGAAAAAAACCATTTTCGTAGTCCTTATTTGTGAAAACATGATAAATGTATGAAATGGTTCACCTTTATATTATTTCATTCATAGTTCGTATCTACATGTTCCATTTAAAAAATATATATATAAAGGTAAAACCACTTCTTTAATGTAGTTCTCACATCGTTATGTAACTTCTGTCACATGATTATCCTTCAAAGACTTTTAAAATTTTACCATTAATATAATATTTTAAAACGACTAACAAAATGTATACTTCTTCGACAACAAAAAGTTGATCTTACCACTACTGCAACTAATGCCTATATCAGAACAAGAAAACAATAAAACTAAATATCAAGACATAAGTTCATATGATTTGTTGTAAAGACAACAACTGGGAAAAGTTCCGAAACGTTGTCGGAATTAGAGTCACAAGTTCATAACAATGAATCAGGGAAACAAAAATTACTCAAGAGTTCAAACTAGAAATCCTCAGCTAACAGAATGAGAAACAGAAATCAGTGGCCGAAAAATTGATTAGCAGCAAAAAAAAAAACTTCATTCAATTTGAACAAGATGCTTATTCATGTGGTGGAACTTGCAGATATCATCGCAGAAATCATCTGCACTACTGTGGCTGCTATTCATCCGAAGAATCCTTATCACCATTCGTTTCAGACCTTTCGCGTATTTCACAAGCGATTCAAGCGTGTTCATCTTCTGTTCTGCGTTCAATGGAGACCTCACTGTGATAACAACTTCCTCCAAACACCGTATTGCAAATCCTGTCTCAAGCTGCAAAGAGAATCAAAGTCTTACATTATTGGTGGGACTTTCATTTATAGGGAAAGTTCTTGATAAAGAAAAGATTCTCTTTTTTACCTTCTTAAGGCTGTTTTTCTGGCAAAGTGCAGCGAACATTGCTCCATGGATGTCAAATTTTTGAAGCTTGGGATGGTTATTGAAGAACTCGACAAAATCAATCTCAGGGAAAGGTTGAAGGGCCTCATTGCCTGTGAATTCGACCTTCATAAAAAGATGCTTCACGTCTCTTGCTTGCTGCAGAATTGTGGATAGTGCATCCCAACACCATTGTACGCCTCGAATTGACAAGGCCTCAAGCGATGAAAGGTTACAGAAATCTACCATGTAAACTCTCCCTGTACACAAAATAGAGACAAGAAAGAACACGAAAGTAAGACTAATGACATGGAGAGAAGGTAAATGAAACAAATTAAAACCTCCAGACTAGTTTTGCTTACCAGCACCATTGGCGATGGATAGGTTCTTTAAGAATCTGGTTTCAGGGACACTGATCCAGCTACAACCTTGCACATCCAGGGACACTATTCTGGGACTCGTGAGGGAGAGCAAGCTGTTACCTTGTCCGTAGAAATCCAGCTTACAGTGCTCCAAGTATGGGAGTTTGATGCATATGGATTTAACTCCTTCACAAGCTACTAGAAGCAAGTTAGTAAGGTTCGGGCACGCACGCAGAGCATTAACCAATGCGGATTCGTCCAATCTTGCTCCCACAATTTCGAGGCTGCGAAGGTTAGGGAACATATCCCACTTCGGAGGGCACAACATCAAAACACCCCAAAGCTTCAAAGTCTCCAAACTCTTGACCAAGCCGATGCAATCAAGCTTCAAGGGGCCCTCTATAAGAGCCTCATCACTAGCGAGATTGTCCATTCTGAGCTCCAAGAGCTTGAGAGAATGAGACACATGCATCACCCAAGACGCTAGGCCTTTGCTGGTGAAGGGGCTATAGACGATAAGCTCCTCAAGACGACGGAAAGAAGAGATCATGTTGAGGACGATGGCGTCAGAATCAGCAATCTCCAAGACGTTTTCGAAAGAGTTGCGGTGGAACTTAATGCTCTTAACAGAGTCCGTGGAGTCTTTCCATCGCTTGGAGACGCAGTTACAGGCAGCCACATCCTTGGCTTCGGTGAGGTTAGAAAGAATGTATTCAAGGATGGCATCAGGAAGAGAGTCCATATTGGCTGAGACATTTCATCGAACAGTTGGCAGTCAGCTCATAAACATAACCATATATATTTATACATATATCAAATGCAAAGTACTGAGTAATGTTATATAAATCCATGAATATCGATCAAAAAGAGGATAAATCTTGCGTAGAGGTAAAATCCCGAAATTTGGCAACAGCATCCAAAAAATGCAACATGAATTATACGGATCTTAATGTGTGGATCTTGAGATAAGAACATTCAATAACTATAAATCCCTACAAAGTTGACAGCTTTGAGATCTGAATATTACTTTTACAATCTGAAATACCCAAACATGAGATGGAATCAAGGATGGCATTACCATAGGGGGGAATTAGCTACAAAAAAAACATAAAACGACAGACAAAGAAGAGGAAAGCAAAACCCACATTTGCAAAAACAATATCAAGTCATAGATTTCAGATCCAGAGAAAAGTGAATTGTACGAGAAACACATTAAAAGGGCATAAACAGTAAACAGAGTTGCTTACGGTATGAATGTCGGAATCTGGGTCGCATTAGAATTTTGGTGGAAGAGAGAATCGAATTATCACACTGGGAGAAATCTGGATCTTGGAGGGTTAGAGAGTTAGAGAGAGAGAGCGGAGAGTGAGAGCGAAGAGGAAGAGGGAGAGATTTTTGGGTATTTGTAAAAGNGGGGGGGGGGGGGGGGGGGGGAATAATAGTATTGACAAGGTGGCGCGTGAAGACGTAAGGCGGAGTTTCAAATTTTGAAATATGAGATCTCTTTCTCTTTTCGGTTTTCAAATACATTTCGCCACTTTACCCCATTTTTTTTTTTTTCCTCTTTTTTTTTATTTTTCTTTCAAACGGGAAATTACTTCTTCTTCTTTTTTTTTGTCGAACCCAAATTTCATTAAAGCCCAAAACGGCCTAAATAAAATTGCCCAATGCCCACTTAGGGGAAATGTTGGCGAACAACAAGTTTAGCTAGAGATTCAAAAGGGAAATTACAAATCTTTTTTATACTATTATTATATAGGGTATCTAGACCTAAATCCAATCTGAAACCATACCGTTTAATCCAATACAAGTGTAAATTGTAATAACCAACATGTGTAAAAATATATATATATATATATATATTCCTGTTGGAATTCTATAAATACTTCCATTTTTTATTAATTATTATTTCCAGATTTGTTTTACTGTTTAGTTACTTGTTTAGAGACATTTTTTTTCTAAAAAAGTTATGAATCATTATATATCACCACTTCCATATGTCAAAACTTTCCCCAAAAAAAATATTGTAATAGAAAAAAAAAATTACTATATCTAAGTTTTATGATTTTTTTTAAAAACATGTTGTTTGGATATTAAAATTAGCCCTTTAAAATATATATATAGATTTTTAAAGTAAATCTCTTTAACTTAAATTTGCTTTGTCATTGACTTCACAGGTAACAATTTTCTTTGTTAAACGGAAGCGGTTAAGAGTGGAAACCTGCACATTTTCACAAGTAACAATTTTTTTTTTTTTTTGAAAAAAATGTTAAATTAATTCAAAAAAAAAAAGCCAGTTTTACAATCTCTGCAATTTTCTTTGTAAACCTGCACATTTTCACAGGTAACAATTTTCTTTGTAATACTGTGTAAATAATTTTCACTTTCATTTTTAATAATAAAATATTAAGTGAATACCTGCACATTTTCACATACATAACATAAATAATTTACTGTTTTATGTGTTTAAATGTGATTTAAACAGCTGTTAACCAAAAAAGTAAAATACATATATGTTTGGTATAAAAAAATTTACCACTTGATATATATAGGACAGATATGTTTGGTATAAAAAAACTTTCACCAATAGATATATATGGGACAGATATGTTTGGTATAAAAAACTTTCACCATTTGATATATATAGGAATCACTGCCCTACACATAAACAAAATACCATATATACGCAAATTAACAATTACTAAATGATTATTTCAATAATTTGCATCTTACTTTTTATTATTTAATGACTAACACAAGAGATGATGTTTAGTCTCTCACAAACCACCATCACTATTAGTCTCCCCTTTGCTTCTGCTCAACGTTAGTTGAGCCAACTCCTTTCCCAAATCTTCTCATTTCCTCTCCACTCTCAAAGATAACCCAAAAATATACTGAGTTTACTCTTCCAATGGGAAACCACTCAAAGGACAAGGATGACGTTCATCAACAAGAGCAGCAGCAGAATCTCGACCCTGAGAACACTGAACCTTCCCCATTTTTCTGTGGGAGCTTTTGCTCTGCTCTGTCGCGTCCGTTTAGTCTCGGATGTGTCATCTTTTTGGTCCTTAGCTTTGCGACTCTCCTTTCAGTGATCTTCTTGTTATTCCCGCGTCGATCGCTGTCTGGAAACGATGCGGATGAGATAGTTAAACTCAATGGTAAAGCGTCTTGCAACACAAGTTGACCTTTTTCTTTTTCTTTTCTCAGTTACATTACATACTAGGGTTCTAGGAAGTTTCTGGATAAAGAATTATGTTTTGGCAATTTTGTTCTCCTCCTGGGGATGCTTATTAAGTTTAAACAGATATTAAGAGAACCCTTATTGATTAAATTTCAGAGTTTTTTAGTTTTACTATATCCCTAAATTTTGTTTTTGATTTATAGTTGCTGCATTAATTGAAGGTGAAGACTTTAAGTATATATAGAAGCTATCTCTGGTTTTAGACTTTAATGCATATTCTCATTAGCTTCCTTTCTTTTCTGAAATTTCTTCCAAGTGTGATCACAATATATAAGCTTCCATTTTTACCGGTGAAAGATCTTATATGACATACTATGTCTCAATGCTCCAAATTCCTTACATGTCTTACATTGTCTTCTTCTTTCTCTGAAACCAGCATCGGTCCAAGCATCTTTTAGGCTTCATAAACCAGCGTCTGAGGTCATTTCCCATAAAGGAACACTAGAGATGGATATATTTTGGAGTCTACATCTTAGGAACATCAAGGTATATATATATTCTCTGCTCCAAAACTTATGCAGTATACACAGTGTTATAAAATGTCTTATGTTTAGAGCTCTAATATTTATTTATTGTTGAACAGGTGACTATTCTGTCTCTGCATCAATCAGGTGCATCTAACTTCACAAGTGTCAAGTTTGCAGTTCTGCCTGTCTCTACTGACCATGCTATACCAAAAGACTCGTTAACTTCGCTGCGATCGTCTTTTGTTAACCTGTTTGCTCAAAGGTCGAATCTGAATCTGACCACCTCAACTTTCGGGAAGCCAACATCATTTCAGGTTTTGAAGTTTCCTGGAGGAATAACTGTAAATCCTATGGGACCTGAACCTCTCTCTCGAGGAGTACTAGAGATTCTGTTTAGCTTTACCCTCCATATTTCGTTGTCCGAGATACAAGATAAACTGGACCTGCTAAAGAATCAACTTGAGCTTGTGTTGTGTTTGGAGCTATTTGAGAGAGTTCGTGTCGTTCTCACGAATCATAAAGGATCTACAATATCTCCTCCGGTAACTGTTCGGGGCTGTGTTGTCTCAAACATGGCAACTATGGAAAACCATATTCAGCAGAGATCTGACCATCTTGCTCAGGCCCGTGCTAAAAATCTCGGTCTAGACAACTCAGTTTTTGGTGAAGTGAAGAATGTTACTTTCACAACTAACCTGGAGGGCAAAATTCTTGATTCTGCTTCGGTATTGGCACCAGCGCCAACTTCTTGCTTCCCTTCTCTCTGTTAAGTCGTCACATAAGCTTCTTACCAAACCGGGCAAAGCAGTTTTCTCTTTTCCTTATTTAGGTACTTAATTTCTCTATTGGGAAGGACGTAAACTTATGTGAATGCTTCTTGTCTTAGTTATTAAGTAGCGGCAACAAAGTGTATATTAGAAATTGGTGGCTTGTGAAGGCAAACAACTGGTGCCGGTAGCAGCTGCACCATCTCATTTCTAAGTCAATTCTGGAAGAATCTACTTAGCTTTAGAAATTATAACTAACTGGTCTCATCGAGGTTATTGTATTATGAAACAGATTTCTTCATTCTAATGAGATGCAGCTTGAGTTTACTTGTTACTACTTTGATTAAGTTGCTTGAAACAATCTATTAGTAATAAATAGAAGAATTCAGATTCTGCATTTTGAGTTTACATAGCCTCCCTATGGTTGGTTTGTTACACATAGAATATCGTCATTTTCTTTGAATCGATTTAGCTCTTCCTCTAGCTTCTTGATTACTTCATCTTTCTCTGCAATAGTCTCTAGTAATTCTCTATTCTCTTTACTAAGAGCTTGAAACTTGCTGATGATGACATCTATCTGCACTTCAATGGCTTCATCACTAAGCTCAAACGCAGTCTCCACAACCCTCAAAACCCGCCACAAGCTCACCACCACGATGAAACCGGTCCCTTTTCTGTCGAGAAACACCTGGAGAATCAGAGCTATAATCGCAACCGCACCATCCATCACACAACCAGGTTGTCTGAAAAACGATTTCCCCATAGAAACAGCTAGAGCCATGGATTTAATGGCGAGAATGCTCAGAATCGCGGTTCCTCCCCAACGGAACCATTCATCCTTGTTTTCCGTCTTCTTGACTGATGTGCAGGAAACCAGTGATGAAGATAGTTCGAGGGACATTAAGATGATGTCGAGAGAGAGCAAGAAGATGGTGAAAAGGTGAACTTGGTACGACTCCAGGAACTCAGATAAAGTGATTCTCCATTGTGGAATGATGGAGATGAGTTCTTGTTGATGTTGTTTTGGGGAGAAGAGGCAAAGTTGTCTCCATTTACGCCGTCTGCACCAACTTTTGATAAGGTTTTGGATCGAGAATTCAACATTGTCAAGAGTTCCGGTGTTAATGGAACTCATGGAAAGATGAAAAGCTGTGGTAAGTTGTTGATTGATAGATGGTGGATCTGAGCGTTGAAGGAAGGCAAACATATTTAATGAGTTGAGAAAATCAGGTTTTCCGGGAAAGGTTACTTGAAAGGAAAGTAAGCTTGAGATATGATGCAAGCTATCCTTTTAGGGACGATGATAGAAAAGCCTTCTGTTGGCATGGTTTCATATAATTTTATGGGAAGCTACAATTGCCCAACCTAAAAACAATAATCCCATTGACATGATTCTAAAAGAAAATGGCATACTCTTACCAATATTATATTTTGAAGTTTATATAACTTTAATAAATGGTAAAAGTAAACTTGAGTTTTAAATATTTGCTAGTAAGACCCATTTTTTCAAAGTTTTCTTATACAAATAGAAAAAGTTTTCTTACTTTCCTTTCAAGTAACCTTTCCCGGAAAACGGGCAAGGAGTATATATATACATGTTGTTTGACATCACGTTTCGATCCATGAAATTGAATACTATGTCCGTCGTAGATGACAATATATTACTTGAACCAGAATTAGTGTTATACATAAGCGGCCTTTGAAGACCAAACTCAGACGAACTGTTCACTATACTAATTTAAACATCAACATGTTTGCAGCAAAGAGCTTTGGAGTTCCATCAACCCATTCCGGAACTCTGTTATAAATTTGAAGGAATCCTATGTTCTACTGAAAGCCAAAGAGCTTTTTTACCTTGGCCTTACGCGGCCTGTAGTTCATTCTTCTCAGTCATATTTTACCCGAGAGCACAAGTTTTTTTACCGGTGCCGATTGTCAAATCTCGTTGTGTTCTGGAGCGGTGTCTGCAGTTGAGAAACCCTTGGGTCTCTGTGTCATGTCGATCACGGAAACATTTACCAGGTACTTGTGCTATTTTCTTTAGCATCGGTCAGAATCCAGCTTTCCCCATCAACTTCTCGGCTCTTGCTTCAGGTGGATGCTTGGTGGAATGGTGTATGATATTGGCTGTGAGACAAGAAAAACAATACATTTACATCAAACCTGACCCGCTTCCAAGAGAAATGCTCAGAGATTGATAAACTATAGGACGTTAATTGCTGTGTTTTTCCTTGAGTATATATTCTCTAAAAACTGTTCCTTCCCTAGAACCATCCTGCTCAGGCATCAATTCAGTTCCTCAACGTAGATGCACGGACAAAGACTTTTCAAGAATACAACAATGTATGTAGATTATATCAAACTCTTAAGCACTTTTAGGGTCATGAAGCTCTCGTTATTAGAGGTCACACAGAGAACTTTAATTAGCTTCTTCTTTTCATCCCGTCAGTAGTTCTCTTAGGCTGCACTAAGGAATTTGGACCCAGTACAACATAATTTGTTACCTGTGTTGTACTCGACAGTAAACGGCTGGCAAGATTATCGTTAATCGAAACTGGTAGAGGCGGCATCCGACTCATGATACCAGGCATCTCCTTCATGCTGCAGCAGAAAGTAAGAGTTTAGCAAATGAAGCTTTAATCATAGAAAGGAAAAGAAGACAGATGACATGTCTCAATTGTGAAAACTGATATCTGCTATTAGATTCACATACTCAGTCAGAATGGCGTTTATGTTATTTCTTGCCTGACAAAAGAGACTGATGTTATCCTGCAACTGTTTACGCAGAGATAGGATCAGTGTGTAAATTCCATTGCAAAAGGATAACAAGCAAACCAGACCAAACGGTATCAAATTCTTTATAGAAACAACTGAGCATTTGGGATATCTGGTATTCAATGTTCAATCTAAATTTTCTGATAATTCCAATCGGTCAACCTTCTCACGTAAATACTAAAAATTACCTTGCACGCAGAGAGGTTGTAAGAAATTTGACTAAAAGCGTGAGCGTTTTGCTGTAGAAGATCCATTACTGCGTCACTTACACCTGAGACGAAGTTCAACAAAGGTACCAAACTGATAATACTGATCTTTTTATTTCTAAGACCACACAACCCAGGAGAAGAGCAAAGAATTTAAAGAGCACTAAACCTTCAAAAGGCATATGTGTACTGTGGCACATATTGTTCATGACATATAAAGCATTTTGTTGTGGCACATTGGCTAGCATGTTCAGTTCTGGGGATGTATCCACCACCTTACCATGAAGAAGCATGGTCTTTAGAACCAAGTTCAAAAGCATATTGTTTATAGAGGTTCATATGATCCAATCAAAAGAATGTGCACGATATGAAACACACATGAGACCAAACAATATAATAAATTTACCCATATATCAAATTTCATAAATATCATTATTGTACCCTAATAAACATCATAATAGATAAATATCCCCAAGCTTAGATACTGATGCTAAAGTTATATATGCTAATACTTCTCCTTAGTTGAATGAATCCTCATTGGTGCCCATCATTTATTGCAAAATAGATCACAAACTTTATTGAATGTAAACATTCATGCACAATTAAAACCAATTGTGGTGATTTTCTTTTTCATTAGTCAAGAACTAAATATGCTTCCATGCAAAAAACCACCATACAGTTTCTTCGTTGAAAAATACGATTAGCATGAACAAAAACCTCATCTGTAGGCGAAATCTCTTTTGAACAAAACATAAATCAGGCCACTTATCTTCATTAGTTTATTAGATAGCAAAATTACTAAAAGTAGACACACGAAAGGTTTAGATGGGCAAGCCTACCTTTCTATTGCTAATGTTCTTCCCAGCACTATTTTCATCTCTTTTTCTCCGTTTTCGCTGTGAGAATAGATGCGCGTCTTAGCCAACNGTGCGAAAAAAAATATAGAGAAAAATATATATATATATATATATATATATATATATATATATATAACGAAAGATAAAAGGCAAACAAGCACTAATGAATATAAAAAGGATGGCTTTTGGAACTTTCTGCTTGATTGCATCATATATCTGATTGACGACTCACAGGACGGAAACATGAGCGAGATGGTAGCATAATGATGATAAAAGATATATTTCATTAAATCATTTTGTTTCACTTTATTATGCAAACATTAAGCATTATGATTTAACCATATGTTGTGGGCAAAATAATGATTTTCAGAAAAACTTCGGTCATAGGAGGTGTTATAACATCTAAGTCAAAGTCTCAAAGATAATACGCCAACACAAATTTCCTAAACTCCAAAAAGTATAGGGATCCCTGCCATCACCCATAGAAGCACTATCTATTTCAGGATAACTACAGTAATCATTTTTAAAAAAACTTTAGGCTTATTTCCTTTTCCAACAATTCCCTCCACAATCATGGACTCCAAAGCTAATATAAAGACAGGTCTAGCGTCAGCAAAACTTGTCATATCTCTTTTTGCTCATCCTTTACTAACCTTTAGACAACCTTTACGACATGGCAGGGTGGCTTTTCATCAATAAAACCTATAGCTTTTTTGTGGCCTTTATCTTTATCACAAAGCGCACACGCAAAGTTGCATCATCAAGCTGATTCCCTCATATTTAGCATATGCTTTTTTAAACAGTGATAGAAATATCCCTCGGATCACACACTACTTCCACGACAGCCACATACCATTTGAAAAAGAAAATGCTAAAAACTGCAAAGTAATTCTCTAGCAGTAAAAGTATCCTTGGTAGAAGTCTAGACTCTAGAGTGGTAATTTTCTCTCATAGAAGCAAAAGCACATGAACAAAATGAAGTATGCAGTGAACACAATTCAAGGAAACATAACCGAGACCACGAGAGCATTACGAACTTACCGTCATCCATCTACACCTCAATGCTACATCCCTTACAGTTTTATCAGGAAGAGTTGCAGCAATCTTTACATACTTTGAAATTTTGGGTTCATCTTTTAATCTACAAACGGAAAAAAGAAGATGTCATGCATGGAAATCAACAAAAGCAACGACCTACAGACTCTAGAAACCCAAAATGACATGGAAAAACAACCTCAGCTATAGAGAACCAATGTATGAGAAATGACTTGCTTAGATTAGAGGAGGAACCTGAAATGGCTAATGGTCCCAACTTCCAAGTCCCAGATAACAAGTATGCAATATTTTACATTACATGGAAACACAAAGGGCAATACTTTATTTTTACCAAAGGAACAAAGGAACATACTTTAATAGTCCATCATGGAGAAGAATATAATGTGCCCACTACTTCTCATAAAACAATTCCCGATATCAAACCTTTTTTTTGAAAATTGGATCATAGTACGAAAAAGCTAACGAATTAACAATGAAAACTTGCATTTGAAGATTAAACAAAAAAAAAGGGCAAAATATCTAAAATACAAAACGTTAAGCGAATAAGAAGAAGATACCTACTTTGCAAGGCCGTTCTCCAATACATACTGCTCCTCGACAGACCAATCCATGACCAAAGGAGCAGCTTCGGGTTTGATTTCAGCCACCGAAGCTGAAGAATCTACACCGGAAGCAGCGTTAAAACCGTAATTCGCCGGAAATACAAGACCGGTGGTGCTAGTGCTCGGCGGCACAAAGTGATTATCCATTGGAATCATGCTTCGGAGAGCTATTTCTTGAAACTGATTCGAGCTACGACCTACTACGAGGATGCCTCCCCCACCAAAACATATCGAATTTAGGGATTTTAGCCACTCAAAATTCAGAGTAAGCAAAGTGAAAAAAAAAAAACAATAGAGAAAATATAAATAAATAAACAGTGGAAGAGCATAAGATGAGTAATTCACCGGAAGCTAACAGATATCCTCGGATAAGAGCCTTAATCCGAAGCAGTGGTGTCACAATTAGAGATGCAACCGACAAAGAGAAACGCTGCAAATGCGTTGGTAACACCGCAGAGGTGCTCCGGCGAGCAGAGGAAATGAAAGATCTAAAAGATGCGTTGTGCAAAGAAGATAGGAGGAGAGTGGCGCAAGCAAATTGCGAACTCCAATGGAAGAAAGTCGAACAAGGAGAGAGAGAGAGAGAGAGAGAGAGAGAGAGAGAAAGTAAGTAAGTTGTAAGTAAGTGTTGGTTTTTGTTTCGTTGTTTGTTATTGCAGAAGCACTTTTGTTTTGTTGTATTCATATGCCTTTTCTTTTCTTTTTATTATTTATTTATTTTTAGGCCACTCTTTGTTTTTTTTTTTTTTTTGGTTATCTTTGCTTTAGTGATGAAAACTAGACAGGTTAATTTCTTAAGTCCTGTCTCTTCCAACAATTTAACACTTGAGTTTAGTTTATAGGTTATTCTTTTTGATTAATTGTTTGTTTTCCTACCTAAATAAATAAATAGTTTCGACCTTTAACTTTGGAGATAACTACAGGGCATCAATATCTAGCTAGATACTAGATATCAATCTAGATTTGAATCAAGATCTTCGCATATCTGCTAAAATAAAGGCTTCATTATTCGATTGTAACACACATGAAAAGCTAAAATTTCTTCTATTAGTGGTGGTGGTAGTGGCCATCAGAGTCCCCATAACTTCTGAGTGCCATTATATACCAAAAAAGAGGTCTAGCTAAATATTATATACACTAAAAACTAAATAATATTAATTACTTTGTGTTTTTTGACTTTATATCTACTGTGATTTTTGTAAAATTAAATCCTCAATCTTCAGCATCTTAAACATAATTTATCTTTACTCAAACAAACCCAAATAGAATATTTTCTTTGCATTTTCTGAATGATTTCTTGTAATTTTAAACATTTTCTTATCTTACTAGTTTTTCATTGTTTTCAATTAACAGTTTCAAACTAAAATACAAACTGTCTACTTTTATAAAATTACCTTCTCAATTCTCAATTCATCTATATCACAAGCAGTACTTTCTTTTGTATTTATACAATTCCTTTTTTGTAGTGAAGTAATTATACATTGTTCCTCGAGAAGTTTTTACGATCTTCCTATGAACATGGCAGGAAACCAAACAACAAAGACAAAGAAGCTACCAATGAAGCCTGAAGCTTGCACCTTGCATTAGCGGGTGAGCAAAATAGGCCCCAACTGTTAACGCGGTGATTGCAAGATAAGGCAACCGAACAAATTCTTTGTAGTAATCCTCAGGCAAAACTTGGCGTCCTTCTAAAATGGCAGCAAAAGGAATCACACTTGTTCTCTTCTTGATGCTTTCAAAAGCCTCTCCATATCTTTTAGCTAATCTCCTGTCTCCATTCCATGCCCCAAACAAATGGTGTGCAATCAAACCAAGAGAAGCTGATGCAGCGACTGTGTTTCCAATCCAGAGAGTATGTGCCAAACACCAAACGATTTGTCCAACCATCTAGAGAAGAGAAAAAAGGAAAAGATGTTTAGACAGCTAGTAGAATAAATTTTCGCTCTTGAAGATGAAGAGAGAAGAAAACAAACAAAAACTAAAGCTAAAAAGCCTATCTTTCTACACATTGTCTAGTTCTTTTCAAAGACATGAGGAGGCAAATGGATTCAAGTCACGGATCCCTGCAGTATTCTGGCACATTACAGCCACTAATAAACCACGGTCCTTGATTATGGTATATAATGTCGAACATAGAGCTATAGAGAGGACAAAACCAAAACTAAAAATCCAAGCTTTCTGTATAAACTTGACAAATGAAGCAAATGCAGTAAGACTGTGTAGTGATGTGTAGGCATATTAGAGCGATGGCGCAATTACCTGAGGATGTCGAGTGATTCTCATGATGCCAGTCTCCCACAGATGCATCTTGGGTTTATCAACAGCTGCTACCTCCAGAAGATTGAAGGTTGAAGGATAGAGAAAGAAGAAAGACACAAAATTAGCGACCCAAACAGCTTCATGGACTCCCGTAACACCCTTAAGCTGCCATAACTGTGACCCATCATATCTATGGTTTATAAAGAAAACCTGAAAGCAGAAAAAAGCATTGCATTGACCGCCAAAAGAATCACCAAATCAAGGTCTTTTTCCAATTCATCTGGAGAAAAGTTCTGTAGAGTAAGAGAGTACTCACAATGGTGCTCATAGCTAAAGGAAGAGAGATTCCAGCAAATAGAACACGAAAGGCTCGTTCACCAATGAGTTTCTCTCCTATATCTCTGAGACTAGCTAAACCACTATGTACAGTTGCAAATATGAGGATAAGCAACAACATCGCAACCTGCAAAAAGAGTGGTTTTTTTACAGTGAATTAACGCCATCAAGTTGTTCAATTACTGTAATTGTTTGCATACCTCAGGTGAACCGGAGATGTTAGAGACGGCGTCGATGTATGATTTTCCGAAACCGGTGGAGTTATCGATCCAAACTACGTTGAGGATGAAGAGGACAACTCCAAGGACAACGCCAAAATAAACCCAAGAGACAAGCTTCTGTTTCCCTAATTCAAAAGCAGCAGAATCCTCACCGATCAGCAGAGTTGGACTCTCGGCGTCCGAAGAGACGGGCTCTTCCCGTTCCCGGAGAGTGCTACGGACGAGAATTTTCCGAATTGCCGGTAAAGACGATGAGGACGAGCTTGCCAATTTTCCGACACGAAGGTGAGTTGGTATCCGGCGGGTTAAGGTGAAGTCAGGTCGGCGAGGAGGAAGAAGAAGCGAAGGAGAGCTTGAGAGAAGGAGATGATAAACCGCCATTGTTGTTGTGTTGGTAAGAAATCTTTCGAGGAAAGAAGTAATAGGACGATGTCGTTTTGAATGCGCTGTCTTGTGTTGCTCTACAAGTTCCAAGTATGGAGAGATAGTACAACTATCAATATCGTTAGTGATCACTGATCACACTGACATATTATGAAACAAATTACTACCAGATTATACCCCTTTTTTTTCCTACCAAAATAATACCTTTTTAAAAATAATTCCACTGACATTTCACTAGAAGCTAGCTAGAGTAGTGGAATTTCTTACAAATTTCCAACAATTACAGAATAAAGTGGTTAATGCTACACTTTATTTTTCACGTATAGTATTACAAAAACTTTTCTGACCGAAATTAAATCTTATAGAAATACTCTTCGTCTTAATTGTACCATCGTTTGCATATTCTATATTAAGCAATAGTCGACATACGTGTCTGATTCGAATTCCATAAATATATTAAATAAAGATCGTAAAATGTATTAGTCAGATGTTCGATCCAAGGTAAATCTTGCAAGATTCCATTAAGGATTTCCTTATGCATACGACTTGAATGATGTTTTCAAACTTTGTAATTTAAGTTATTTTCACTACAAAAATGAAAAACTTCCAGCAAAACAAATACAGGATCCGTTCACTTTCTCGACTCAAAACAAAAACTTGGGTAGTCTCGTACTCAGTTCTCGTGCAAGGCCTTGGTCAGGTAGAGCCTGCTGAAGTTCTGGCCAGCCACTCTGCACAGCAACAAGTCCACTCATATTAAGTTTCCTTCATCTCGAAAACGGTTATAAAGAGGTTCGTTTACACGAGAACATACCCATTGATTTGGCCACAGAAGTTTGAAACTTGGTTTGTGATGAGGAAACTCTCTAGTCTTGATGGTTCAGGGATCGGCTTAAAGATTGGGTTTGAAGGATCCTCCTCGGGCAAAGGCTCTTCTCCAGCTGATTTACGAGCCATGTTCTCCGTCCTATAAACCAAACCTCTTTGTTAGTTACTCGGAATATCAAAAAGAGAAGCAAATGGCTTAAGACAAATGTTAAAGGGCATTCACTACTTTTGACATAATCCCATGTGACTAAATTTATCGTTGTCCAAGATCAAGACGAGGAAATGAAACAAATTGAAACAGAACCAATCATGCGACCTACCTCCTCTTTTGGAGCCACGTTTGCTGCTGCGCTTGCTGACGAGACAGGTTCCGGTAGTAATATTGGAACTGGAATAATAAAATAAGATACCGTATTAAGATGGTTCTGAGGGTGCGAATAAAAGAAAAAGTGCAGAAATAAGCCACACCTTTTGCTGTTCCATAGATAAATCATCCATGCATTTAATCAGAAACTCCATATTGTTCTCAAGGAAAGGAGTGGTTGATGAGTGCAGACGATCGTAATCACCCTGCAAAAGAACCATAGAAAAAGAGTTAGAATCTGGAATAGTGGCAGCAATCGAGAATCCCTGTCCATATACTTATATTTTACCTGTGAGACAGGAGTATCAGTCTCCAGCTCGGTCATGAAGGCACTGACAAGCGCAGAGTTTGAAACCTTGATCTGCCAAACGAAAGAAATCGACGTTTAAACCAAATTCTTTTCTCAGAAGAAGCTCTAATTAGGTAACACTAATATTCCATCATATTTACTTATAAGCAAGTAAGACTTAGAGATACAAGAGCAAAGCACTAGAAACTTACAGGAATTTCCTCAAAGATATCCATCCAGGAGAAGTTTTTCTCCCTCAACCTGACAAAAACAGTGATTAGAACACTACAACTATACCACGTGGCTCATAAAAACCTCGACTTAATAATAAATCAGGATACATACTTCTCGCCTGTAAAGTTTCCGCCCCGGTACAACTCCATAAAGGAGTCTGAAAGCTTCAAAGCCTTCAAAGCTAAGACGCCTAGGTCTGCTTTAGAGGGATCATAGATGATGCACACACACCTCTTGATGTTCTCCTGTAGATACGGAAGAGATAAATTTTTTAAGTTAATTTCTTGATTTTGCAATTGTAACCGATTGGCAGACAATCTCAACAGACATGTTCATGGTTCAGTGTCTAATCAAGTTTTTCACCAGAACATATCCAATCTACCTATTTTACACTAGAGTAGCCATGATATACATAGAAAGATCCTCGGCTCTAGATTCTTTTACCGGAAGTACAAAAATGCAAAGTAAGGCATACTTCCAAAAGGAAACATAAAGGCAAGCTGAAAGACGTGCATAATAGACCAAACCAAAATCTAGAGTATCATAACATAAAGACATGGTGAACAGGATTCTGAAAAGTACCTGGTAATTCATGAAGGTCTCAATCAGTTCTACGGTCTGGTAAGACCCGAGAACTGTGGATTGATACCTGAAAAAAAATTAGGCAGATTTAATTACATTCACAACATAATTTAGCAAGATATGAATCAGACCAGACCAGATGGCATGTAAACCTACCACCCAACAGTGTTGTTGTCAACATTAACCTCCCTCAGACACCTCATCATTTCAAGCTGGTAATTGGCACCATCAGCCTCAATTTCTTCATCGTCATCTCTGACCTGTGCTCGTTTAAGATACAGATAGCAGTAAATCACATGTACTTCAATCATAGACAAGCTATTCTTACAATACCCGTAAATTCTTCAACTTACTGGGAAAGGAAAACAATTGGTGACTTCAAGGACACTGCCAACATCAAGTCCAAGAAGCTGTCCTGTGACAAGCGTCGGTGCAAATTCCTTGCAATGTTTGATGAT
The DNA here is from genome assembly GCA_900406495.1 of Sisymbrium altissimum. Classification (NCBI taxonomy): domain Eukaryota; kingdom Viridiplantae; phylum Streptophyta; class Magnoliopsida; order Brassicales; family Brassicaceae; genus Sisymbrium; species Sisymbrium altissimum. The sequence continues at coordinate 122,149 of OVBI01000026.1, read as the reverse complement.
CTTCAGCACAGCCTATATAGCATATAAACATACAAATTCCTCAGCATCACTACTTCTTACCAATGATAATGTGCAATTTAGCTTCACGTAGATTTGTAAATACATAAAACAAACTAATGAAATAAGGAGACCAATCACAAAACCAGAGATAGGTACGAGGAGTTTACCAGTCCTTCGATCTGGACAACTCTGAGTGGAGGAGCGACCACCTCATCCTTCGATATCGCCTGCAGAAACGACCTTCCCACTGCGGAAACAAACCACGAGAGTTAGCTCAGATGCGAATACAATTTGAGAGATTCTATTGTTCACGTGAAGAACGGAAAAGGAATAGTTTACTGACTGGTTGCCATGATAATCTAGTGTTGTGGTGAAGCTTCTCAGAGAGGTCAAGGACTGAAATTCTCCGCCGTGAAACCCTAACGATGTGGTATTACTTTGCCGGCGGCGGAGATGTGCAAGAGAATGAGCCTTTTTAGTGTTTGATAGGGCTTCTTCGTTTTTTGTTTTTCTTTATTTTAGCTGTAGCGAGAGACCAAACAAAACAAAAAAAACGTTTCGGTAAGAAACTATAATTGCAAAACAGTCCCCAAGGATGAGTTTCTGTCCTTAGATGATCCTACGAATGTTTTTTACAAACAAAATTGAGGACATACTCAGCAAGCAAGGATGGACCCAGCCCATGGATCTATAATGCTATTCACTTGTAGAAGGCCTAGACCATATATTATTCCTCAGAATATATTGAACATTTAATTCCATGGGCCATTGCATGATCTAAAATTTTGCGTAACACAGTAACAGTAATCACTAACCAGTCAACACGTTCTAAAAAAAGAGTCTCCTAAAAAAATTCAATAGAAAAACAAGTAGTTACCGAGTCAACACTCAAGAAGCATCCAAAAACTCTAGAAGTTTTCCCTCCAAATTCCACCCCGTTATAGGGTTTTGATCGGAAAATAAGGCTAATTCAAAGTCTTTCTTTTTTCTTTTAACCAACTAATCCAAAGTCAATTAAGACATAGTCGCTTCATAATTGTGTCAAAACAAGATCAACATAAAATTGTATAGTCTTCTTTTGAAAAATTAAAAAACGGATTTACCTACCTGTCTCTTTTAGTTCACTTGTAAAATGGATGCACATGCGCCAACTGGCTCTGTAATTTGTAGTAATGACTAGTAAGAATACTGTGTAATGCACATTGTATACATTTTTTCCTTAGATTTATATTTTGTTTGTAGAAAATGTCTTGATTTTAGGTTTGTTCATTTGCAATGGCACAGCGTTTTTATTTATTATATTTTGGATTTTCTGTAAAGTGAACATAACTTTACATTATTGATCTCAACTAACTACTAAAGAATGAAAAAGTTCATTATAAACGTATACGTATGTGATATAGAAACTTAAGATAATACTAGCTCTTATCGAGAAGGATGTAGTGATTTTTAAAACGAATCAACCTAATTATCTTAAAGATTTTCGAGTATTATGTCCATTAATTTACTACTCGAAAGTGGAAAACCACATGATGGAATTGATGGTCAAAGAAGTCAGCAAAATTAATGGCAATTAAATAACCGTGGTCTCTCTTGGGTCGGGAAGGTTGGTGTTGGACTGGATCGTTGGTTAATTTTTGCTCAGCCTTTACGTGAACTCAATTCACAGCTTTCTTTATTACAGTTTCATCACGCCCAAGCTAAGCAACTCATAAATTCAAATTAACTATACTTCAATATCCTCGTTTTAGTCTAATAAATATTTTGAACACCAGCCGTGAATCGTAAGCTTGTCACCAACCCTAAAACTAAAGCATTTATGTTTTTTTTGTTATTTTACCCATATACATACTTTGACCAAAATTAAATTACCTCGTTATTCTAACCAGCGGTCCAAAATGAAATATGAAAAGTATATACTTATATATTAGTTTTTTTTTTAATTATAAATTATTCGAACATTCAACAAGAAAAAAAGAGGTTTGAAAAGAAAGCTCAATAATTGGATGAGGCAAGCGGAACCAGACACCAATTGAAAAAATCGAAATCCAATGTCTCTCTTTCCTTTAAATTATGCATCGCTAAATTAATTAATATGTCCACCACCACATTTCTTCTGCTCCATACCACAATACACCATTGATCTCTCATCTCTCTCTCTCCTTCTCTTCTCCGTCCAAAAATTTCTTGCTTTTTTCCCAGCAGCAGCAGTAACTCCTTGGCCCCAAAACCCATCTGTCTCTGAATCTGGGAAACAAAGCAATAACGACGAAAAAAAAAAAGTAAAGTCAAAAAGATTATATTTCTCTTCCCTCCCATTCGTCTTTCCTTCATAAAACCATTATTAATTTAATGTGTGTGCAGATATAAATATAATATAATACTATTCACGAATGCATTGAAGAAGGCAGAGTGAGAGAAGAAAAAAAAGAAAGGGTTTTTTGAGGCATGGCTTCACGTGACATCTTCCTCGACCAAGAACTTCGAGAAAAGATACTCTCCTAAGTGAGAGAGAAAAATGCCGGAAAATTCTCACTTGTTCATTAATACTCCCTCCTCCTCACGCTCACAGCCAGACGATTTCCTTCCGCCATTAATGAGCTCTCTCCCACTTCCTTCTTCTTTTTAGTCTTCCAGTTTCAAAGTAAAGCTCCGTTCTTTCTTTCTTTGTTGCTTCTATCGAGATGCTTTAGCAAATGGGGGGCAGATCTGGAAAGTTACTAATAATGGAAAGTAATAGCTAAAGAGACTCATGGGATGGAAATAACGATTCTGCCAGTATCAGTATGAATCATTCTTCTTGATTCTTTCCTGAGTTGGTGATTGATTCGCCGTCGTTACTTCATCCACAATGCTCTCTTCTTCTTCTTCTCCGGTTACATTGTTCCTAGTCTTCTTCTGTTTGGTTTCTTCGGCGAGATCCGGGGACGTGGAATCTCTACTGAGCTTGAAATCCTCAATCGATCCATCAGACTCGATTCCATGGCGAGGAACAGATCTCTGTAACTGGGATGGCGTCAGGGAATGTATGAACGGAAGAGTGTCGAAGCTTGTTCTCGAGTATTTGAATCTCACTGGCTCAGTCAACGACAGCAGCTTGAACCAGTTGGACCAGCTTAGGGTTCTTAGTTTCAAAGCCAACTCTCTCTCCGGTTCAATCCCTAACCTCTCCGGTTTAGTCAATCTCAAATCGGTTTACCTCAACGACAACAACTTCTCTGGCAAATTCCCGGACTCTCTCACCTCACTTCACCGATTGAAAACCGTCGTCCTCTCCGGAAACCGATTATCCGGCCGGATCCCAAGCTCCCTCCTCCGTCTCTCTCGTCTCTACACGCTCAATGTTCAGGACAATCTCTTCACCGGCGCTATTCCTCCTCTTAACCAGACCAGTCTCAGATACTTCAACGTCTCCAACAATCACCTCTCCGGCCCAATCCCACCGACACGTGCTCTGAAGCAGTTCGACGAGTCTTCGTTCGCCGGAAACGTCGCTCTTTGCGGCGATCAGATTCGAAGCCCATGCGGAGCCTCGCCTGCGCCGTTGGGGTTACCGACACCTCTTCCGTCCAAGAAAAACAAAGCGAAACTCATCGGAATTATCGCCGGAAGCGTCGCCGGTGGAGTCCTGATCTTCATCCTTCTCCTTACGCTTCTTATCTTCTGCTGCCGACGGAAGCGGCGGAGCGAATCTCCGGGGGAAGATAGGAAAGGGAAAGGAATAGCGGAAGCAGAAGGAGAAGCAACCTCTGCGGAGACAGAGAGGGACATTGAGAGGAAAGATAGAGGATTCTCATGGGAAAGAGGCGAGGAAGGAGCAGTGGGCACTCTTGTTTTCCTCGGAACCAGCGATTCAGGCGAGACGGTCGTCAGATACACCATGGAAGATCTGCTTAAAGCTTCAGCTGAGACGCTGGGTAGAGGAACTTTAGGGAGCACGTACAAGGCTGTGATGGAGTCTGGGTTCATCGTCACTGTCAAGAGGCTCAAGAACGCCAGGTATCCTCGCATGGAGGAATTCAAGAGACACGTTGAGATCCTTGGACAGCTCAGACACCCAAACCTCGTGTCTCTAAGAGCTTATTTCCAGGCTAAAGAAGAACGCTTGCTCGTCTACGATTACTTCCCCAATGGCAGTCTCTTCACTCTTATCCACGGTATGTATCTAATTGCTCAACTTCCACCCTTAATAGCGCTTCCTCTTTATAGCACAGTGACATGCAGAGCTTTTGATGGTTTGGATAGAAACTTGGATACATTCGCCAGCTTCACTGTGTTTTGTCTGTGTGTTTGTTTGTAGGAACTCGAGCTTCTGGCAATGGGAAGCCTCTTCATTGGACTTCATGCCTGAAAATAGCTGAGGACTTGGCCTCAGCTCTGCTCTACATTCATCAGAATCCTGGCCTAACTCATGGGAACTTGAAGTCGTCCAATGTCTTGTTAGGTCCTGATTTCGAGTCCTGCCTCACGGATTACGGCCTCAGCACTCTCCATGATCCTGACTCGGCTGAAGAAACAAGCGCAGTCTCTCTCTTTTACAAAGCTCCAGAGTGTAGAGACCCACGCAAAGCCTCTACGCAACCTGCTGATGTCTATAGCTTCGGGGTCCTTCTGCTTGAGCTTCTTACAGGTAGAACACCATTCCAGGACCTTGTTCAAGAATACGGGTCAGATATCTCTAGATGGGTGCGTGCAGTGAGGGAAGAAGAGACTGAATCAGGGGAGGAACCGACTTCGTCAGGAAACGAAGCATCAGAAGAGAAACTTCAGGCACTTTTAAGTATCGCAAATATTTGCGTGACCATTCAACCCGAAAACCGGCCTGTGATGAGAGAGGTGTTGAAGATGGTGAGGGATGCAAGAGCCGAAGCACCGTTCTCGTCTAACAGTAGCGAACATTCACCCGGGAGATGGTCGGATACTGTTCAGAGCTTGCCAAGGGAAGATCAAGTGAGCATATAGAGACAATGACTGTGCTCTTTCTTCATTGCTTTCCTAGAATGACTTTTGTGATTCTTGAAGTAGGGTTCATAGTGTAAAGCTTCGTTCTTTCTTTCTTTTTTGTAACGCCATTTTGATTCATCGACCTGTAGGACTTGCATAAGATCTGTTGAATTTATTAAATTTGAGATATGGGCATTGAGAAAAATTGGAAGAAAGGAAGTATCTTTTTTCGTTATTACTCTTTCTTTAAGCTACACGATGACTGACAGTCAATTGCATCCGGTCCCATGTAATACAACTTTAAACAGGAAAAAGAATCAAGTTGAGTATAGGAACAAACCTAACTTGATATTGACATGGGAAGTAACTAAGTTTGTAATACCCTGCGTTGCCCCCTTCAGTATTGTGCAGAAACTAGTAGAAACCAAAGGAATTGACAAAAAAAACTTATAAATAACAAAGCGAAAATGTGATATCGAACAAGCAGGTGCTCAGTGTCCGATAGTTATCTCTTCTATTAGTAGCCTTTGTTTCCTCGAATCCTGGCTCTCATGTCTACCTAGAGAAAACACAAAACGATGTTCAATTTAGTCAAAGAGACTCTAATCTATTCCAGCATCAATTCCTCTCAAGGTTGAATGTAACAACAATCCTAAAGTGTTGAAAATGAGAGTTTTAAGTAGAGAAAGCAAAACAATACCTGTCCTCTTTTACAATTGAAGTAGGTTTCCCTTAGGCCAACACATTCACTTGGTATACATGGGCTTTTTTCACCAGCGCAGTCCCTAATAGACCGTTTCTCGTCCTACACCAATAAATCCAGAAACAAAAATGAAGCCAAATCAGTAGATAGAGTTACTGAAAAATCAGTATCTCAATATTTTTTTCAGACATATTACCTTGACACAGATGGATTCACTGAGACACTTGACAAGCTCTTCAGCAAGACCCTTGCAAGACTTGGCCATTTTATCTGTTCCTAGGGAAAAAGCCAATCATGTTCCAAAGAAAATTGAGATTTCAGGATGGTTACCCGCAGAGCATCAAAGATTTTTTTGTCAAGATGAAACAAGAGATGAACTCTAGTGTAACAATGAATAAATATACAAGCAAACAAATCCAGGATATGGGCAAGAAAAACGTCAAAGCAAAAATGACAGAAAGCATAGACCTGTTTCGATCTACAATCCAAACAAACTACCAACTTCTGAATTCCCTTGCTAAGAATCTCAAAGTCCTGCTATATGTGGAAATCAAGGGACCCACCCAGAAAAATGAATCTCTCTTTGTTTTTCACCAACTCATTCTCCCCACCGCAGAGAGCTCAAAAGAGTATGATCAATCAATAGCATAAAGGCAGAAAGTAGATACAAGACAGAGATCTAAAGAGAGAAAGATGACCGACTTACCGGCGACGGAGAGTAGTACTAGTAAGAGACGGATCAACGGCGAAGAAGACCCAAGCAAGGGGTTTAGTTTTCTTGAAGAATGGCTGCCTATTCATCGGTCCAATTTGGTTCGATTTATACAAACCGAGTGCAAACCGAAATAATCAAATTTCAATTCTCAAATTCGGGTTAAAACAAAATTCTCAAATTCGGGTTAAAACAAAATTCTCAAATTCGGGTTAAAACAAAATTCTCTTCCGGTTTAATTTCTCAACTCCCGCCCTGTATATAAAAACTCTCCCCTCCTCTCCTCTCCTCTCCACACTCATTTAATCTTGTGAGTTTTCTCTCTTTCTTTCGACTCTTCAATGGACCTGTGTCCGGACGACGATCATTTTTAGTGATTTGCGTTCACATTTGTAAGAAATTTTTTATTTAATGTCAATCAGTCTATTAACCCAACTATATCCACAACTTTTACTAAAACAAAATTTATTTTAGTAAACTCAATCATCTCATATACTCATTGGTTTTGAATTTTTTGGTGACCACCAAGAAAATGTGCAGTGTTTGGTTTAAGCGCACTCGGCTAATAGAAGAAAGAGCTCTTCATCCGTGATAGCTCCCATTTCCATTGCTCTTTCCAGCACGCTTAGCCCTCCATCGTCCTCTATCGATGGACGTGCTCCTCTGCGATTACACAAACAATTCAACAAAGTATGAACACAACCATTTTATTTCTATATCCAAAGAGTAGTAAAATGCTATAGAGGGGCCAAGCAAGCTACCAAAGTAACAGAGCAATGGAATCCAAGCAAACTAGGGGGTTTCGTTTAACTACTAACATTCCGAAACTATAAATGTGAAAACATGAAATAAAGCTTTCCTGAAAAAGATAAAATGTACCTTCGCAGAAGAATCTTTGCAAATTTGTGGTTCCGGGACGATATGCAGTGGTGTAATGGAGTCCTTCCGTGGTAATCTTTCGAGTTTAAGTCAGCACCGAATTGCAACAGCAGTTCAAGCAAGACAGAGTCACCAATGTGACAAGCCACATGGAGCAAGGAACAGCCTTGAAGACAGTTCCCTGGTTCGTTGGAGTCTTTGATTCTCTGACACACAGTTGGGTCATGTCTTTTCTTTACTCCTTTCTCCGATGCGTCAGCATGGTGATACGCATCAATATCAGTTATGTCGTCGAACTTGGTATTGATAATATTCACATCCCCTGAAGTTACTATGAGTCGGTAGATTTCTCGTATGTTTCTGCTTTGAACAGCTTCCCAAATTCTACTTGCAGCAGAAGGGTTGGCTTTGCTTTCATCTTTGATTACCAATGCTTTCTCCAGGTACTAGCACAAGCATAAATAATCATCAATCAGGTTTAGTTTTACCCTTCACAAATCATATCATATAATTCACTAAATGACATCGATCAATCATACCCGTGAAGATAGATTTCAGGAATTGGACATTAGAGTGTAAGAACTAATACATTACCTTCCCTAGAATGAATTTCTCCTTCACAGTAAAGGAATCTTCTGGACATGGTTTTGCAATTGAAGGACGTGACATGGTTGATCCGTTTTCACTGCAAAAAGGGACAACACTGTACCTCATCAGCTACATGCATCATTTATGAAACAAGACACTGTTGACAGATACAGTGTCCGAGTGTTGGTCTTTACTTATAATACAAATAAACTATATATCCTTAGAAATCATACCAGTCATCATCAAGGTGAAGTAGCCCCTCCCACAGTGAATTACAGTATAAATTTCCCAAATTTCGAAATAAGTCCAAGATCGTTGGCTCCCACACTTTCACATCTAACGTGAGGGACCTCACCTGCAGTTTGTGGGGTACAAAATCTATGACATCAGCTTAGAGATCTAGCACTGAGAACCACCAAAGAAAAAAAGTCTCCAAAAGCTATAACTACAGTGGTGTTGACTTTTGCAGAAACTTAAAACTATGGTGGCGAAAATTTTAGATTGCCACATTGAGTTCTATAAATTCTGGATGGTGAAGAGACAGCATTTACTGACTCGTAAGTGTATGAAAAACTAGGTCAAACAACGAGAAAGTTGAAGGGAAAAATGCTTGAAAAATTGTCCCAAAACTAGATCAAACTTCACACCTTGGATATATGAACCCCGAGGTTCCTGTGAACACCAGAGCATTGAATGCACAACAAAACTCCAAGATTTAATGATGCCCAGTCGGGCTCAGGAGCATTGCACTCTGCACATACATCATTCCCTGGAATTCCTTTGAGTATTGTGGAGACATCATCCCCGATATTTCGTCTTCCATCATTATGCTGACTTTGATCCAAGGAGACGACACCTTCAACAGGAGCAGAACCACTGTAGTCTTTATCCAAGTATTGAACTGGTGACTGCAAAAACGATCTGTATTAGCAGGGAACTTCCCTATCAATTTAGTTTGTAAGCGAGAGAGAAGCCTGAGACTTCTTGTGTCAACCTGTTGCAGAAAATGAGAATTTAGAAGCGTCCCTATAGCTGCTGTGATTTTGTTTACCCAGTCCATCCTATCTGCTCCATTTTCAGCCTGGTAAGGCAAGCGAATGCTTTCTGTTAGTATTCTGAGTACTTGGACAATGGGAACAATGAACCGACATAAAAATATTAAATCTATGACTGATTGTACCAACTCTGTCTTTTAGCGAGTAAGATGGGTACCTGAAGTGTGTAAGTTTTTTGAGGAGAAATAATTCTGAAACAGAGCCGAAGATCCATGTCCTCTGCATCTAATTTTATCAAAGACGTGCGGAGATCGATAGTGTTATAGCCTAAGCTGCCCTCAGTGAGAGAAGCTGATCGACTGTGTCTTGCACGAAATCGACCAAAGACGCCACTATTATGGTCAGATGAACCACTATAGTGATGCTGAGATCCCTGAGAACGGGAATGGCAGAAAAACAATTTGACCGTTGAAAACAAATATAAACTTTCAAGTAAAATGCAATCGTGAGAAAGACTTTGCTTAAACTGTTAAACAGATGGTAAGGTCCAGAATCCTTCGATGAGGAAGTGCAGCGGCTTGCCATTCCTAGCTTGTGTCGAATTAGGGAAATGCAACGTAAATGATAATGACCTTAGAGGCTTATCCCAAATCAAATTTGAAAATTTTCAGGAGACTTTCTACCACAAGTTAAAAGTTAAGATTTAATGATACAGCAATCTCGTCATGTACCTCCACCTTTTCTGAGTATTATTTCATAACAAAGCTATAATCCGTTTCAGTGGGATTGATAAATAAGAAATTGTCACATTTGGCATGTGGAACTATATTAAAATTCGAGACATCATGACGTCTCTCATAGATTTGAGGCGGGAAAAAGAGGTCTGCGCACACGTACCATTGATTTATTGCCATTGTTTCTGTAATAGTACATGGAGCCATGACTATCAAGGACAAAAAACTTCCGTTTCCAATCAGTCCTCAAACTTGATGATCGCTTTAATAAATACCCCTGTTTAATTACCTGCATCCGTACCAAAAAAACAAGAAACTTGGTAAGAGCAGAATAAATTCAACCAGTGCTGAAAAATGAAATGTGAAATGATCACAGAACAAGCCCCTGTATGCTCATAATTGCATTGTCCCACAAGTCATGACTAGGATTGACTTTTGTAAGAAATTGATACAATCTAATATGTATCAACAGATGAACAGCGAGTGGTTTAAAACAATCGTGTTGCATATAGTAAAAAAACAGTAGACCAAGCAAGTTTCAAGCATCTAATTCCAGTATAAGGACTGTTCCATCTTCTTTCTTAATAGTCTTTGCCTATCTTTACCCATTTCTCTGTGGTGAGATGAAAACATTTATAACTTATACAACCAACCGATCGACACAAAGACACCAGTTTTATGAGCACAAAGCAAAAATAAGAGAGTGGCGAGATCAAAAAGATGGAAAATGTGAATTGCACTCGATTCTTGCAAGAATGAATTGGGAAACACTTACTTCCTTGTCTGCCGTTAAACTTGTTTCGGTATTTTTATAAGGGATAGTTCCACCAACACGGTTCCTGTTAACACCAGCGAGCTCCGCATTAGCTGCAAGTTGTTGGCTGTCTAATTCAGACTGGGTTCTGAATTCTTGAATGCGCCTTGCTAGTCGATCTTGTTCAATCTTCGACTGTTCTTTTGATTGTTGGGCATATGTTAGTATCTGTAAGAGTCACGAGAGTCACAAGTATCAGCGTCGGTTGCCTACATTAGTTATCAGGAAACTTTGGCTATCCCACGACACAGGTTTACTAGAGAAAATTCAAGTCTCTTATGGGAGAGGCTTTTGCCTATATGTTTTCTTTTAAAATCTAAATAAACCACATTTTTTTTGTAAAATTTAGAGATTTCACTAACTTTCTTCGACTAATTATTTAACAAGAAGTTATCTTTCCAGGAAGGTATACTATAAAAAACTTGAATGGATGAATTAGATGACTTTTGGCTTCCAAAATCTTAAAATTGCCTTCAAAGACCTAATAACAGACACCCAAACTTGCAAATTGAAAACTGTCTCTGAGAACTATAGAAGCTCACGATAAGTTCTGCCCATCAAAACGATTGACTAGAAGTTTTGTACCTGATGGATGTAAGGTTCCAGTTGACCGAGCAAGTCATATCCCTGAAAAAGAAAAAAGACCTCAAGTTAAGAATCACAACAGGACACAGATGTCAAATTTGGTTGGTCTTACATGGTAAGGATTCAAAATATAAAATTAGAGACCCTACAAGTTTAAAATATCTCAGATGAGCATCCATAATTGCACTTATAGATTCCAAAAACTCGTACTTCTTTTTAGCTTCAATAGTCATCAATGAATTGACCTGAATTCTTCAACCAAAGCAGAAATTTAATTCGAAGTATAAATATTGAAAGTAAATGTAATGGCTTCTGTTAGTAGGGTGGCATACTAGATTGAAACGGCTCTTCTCAAATGTTGACTTTGAGTTCTCCAAATCCTGCCATTCAGATCAGACAGCACAAGTAAGTTACCGTGCAAAGAAGAACGTGCCAAATAAAGTTAAGAAAGACCAGCATCTACTTTCTGGCATGTCAACTTAAAGAATGGCTTCACTTAACCACTTTACTCTCCAGGACATTTTCATTGAATACAGTGTGAAAACATTCATATACTTATAACAACAGGTGAGACACAAATACGTGCATCATGTACACATGTATTTTCTTCTACATATGTGCATCGTGTAAACATACACCTATAGAACGCACGGACATGTATTAAGCATAAGCAGCCTAGAAATGTGTGTATACTCATACGCACATATAAGCAAATTCCTCCGGCGTAATTTTGCTTCACTTCTCCTTAGTAGCCAAGAAGAGAAAGCAGACGAAAAGGAATAGTAAGAAATAAATGTTCTACCTCTTCCAACTCTGCAACAATTTCTCCTCTTGTATTCTTCTTTAAAGACACAAACTTTTCGCGCGACTACAAATAGATAAGAAAACTCATTAGACCATTTAAGAACAAAGATATTAAGTACAACTGCATGCACAAGAAACTAAGGAAGCTATAGACTCTATAGCCGAGTACCTGATCATACGAATGAGCAGCTTTATCAAATCGATGGCGAGACTCCTGCAAAGGTAGAAACAGCAGTGTATGATAAAAAAAAATGGGAGCTTTAGTTTCGGTCATATATGTCTAAGTGCAGTGCAGGACATAAGAAACACCTTTCTGTTAAGAAACACTTTTCTGTTGAATATGGTCAGTCTGAAGAGAACAGAGATTGATGTGAAAATCAGAATTGGCAACGCCTTTTCAATTCTAACCTGACTAGATGGCAGAGCTTTCATGAAATAATTTATTAGCTACGCTTTGATGTTCTTTTATATTCTTCTTTTCCCCTAATGTTCTTTTGTTACTAAAGCTTGACATGCTAAGAGAGAAAGAACTAGTTCCTAAAAGATAATGTTGAATATATTGCCTAATGATAGCGATCTTGAAGGTCGTATCTTCTTTAAATTCATAATCAAATGACTGTAGAATTCTCACACAACAGTAAAGAGTAAAAAAAGCAAAAAAACATATTATCAATCATAGTCGAATCTATAAATTTGAGACATTCAGCACACTATGAAAAACAAGAAATTGCTCAAATTTAGCAGAGAAAATGAATACCTTAGCTTCTTGTAGATCAACATTAATGAAGTTCATCAACCTCTCAAGTAACACATGCTCCACCTACAAAATTTTCACCATAAAATACCACAAATGTTATAAAAATGAGACATTGTTGGAGGCCTCTGCACAAAAATAAAAAGCATATTGGACGTTATAAACTCAAACTATCTAATATTTTCATTGCTCCCATTTACACATGGTTGATTAGTAACTCAAACGAACATTTCTAGAAAACAATCAAGACAGGAAACTCTGAATTACTACGCTAACCAAATATTTGTTAAATTACCAAGCAAAAATATGCTAGGAGTCTATGAGCATACCTGTGAGCAAAGAAACTCCTTATAAGAGGCAAGTTCTCGAAGTGTATTAATGAATTTGGAGATAACAGGACCTGGTGTCACGCACAAGAAGAACAATCAAATAGGTCAGATATAAGACATTTGAGACTAGTAGTGTGTAGCTATGTGGGTTTATCCCAAATGTTAGGATTTTATTAAAGGTGAGAACAAACATAAACTGAAATAATGTCTAAGCTGAGATGAAATATATCAACAACCTCCAATTGAAAGACTGATAGGATCATCATGTCCAGCCCCGAATTGTTCCAGGCAATCTGCAAAGGCACTTTCTCCTTTGGATGCTTCTCCCAGAACTCCCCTATAAAAGAGAAATTAATGCAATTCATATCAGGCACCGATAACATGTCTGGTCAATGACAAAAGTGGAAAAGCAACCAAAAAGATAATGATGGCAGAAAAGATTGAATTGCAAAAGAAAGCAAGTCATAATCAAAGAAGAATTAAATGAAAATCGAAAAACAATCAACAAAGCTTTAATGCTCAAACAGTTTTTCCCTCGAATTGCTAATATTGCTACTTAAGTAAGAGAAGAGACAAAAATGGTACCAATACTTAGAATATATGCCACAAATGGTATTCTTAGAATCTTATATCCACAGAAAAGATCAGACAATAAGATTAAGACAACTAAAAAAAACGAAGAAGAAGAAGAAGAAGAAGATAGATTAGACATACATAAAGTTCTTAACACCTTTGTATAGCTTGTGACAGCGATCTTTAAGCTCTTCAGCTGTCCCCTCCAAGGAACAAACCTGATCCAATCAATCAAAACCAGACACAAGACAAGGAATTTCAAAATGAGAATTCAAAACATGAATGGCAATAATAATAAACCACAAAAGTTAAAAGTATCAGCAGCATTCCAATTTGCACCTGTTTCTGAAACATTGGGGAATCCTCCAGATTGATGAAGGCCGCCATTGATGTAAAAAGGAAGAAGCTTTCAGACCAGAAAGTGAAGAAGATTCGAATCGAGCTGAGTCACTTTTGGGGTTTGTGATTCGGTTTGAAATGGATCTGGCGAGAGAGAGAGAGATCCAGAGGCGTTTTCAGTTGGTGATCGCTTCGGAAACAGACACTCCTAGTACCCACAACTTGTTTGTATTTTCAAATATACCCTTCTTTGTATCTTTTATTTTGTAATAACTCCTTCCTTTTTTATGGGCCATTTTGGTTGAATTGGTATTTGGGCTTCTATGCCTTTTTTGTTTTTCACCAAACTCTCATTCTCAATTTTCACACCCTCCACGCTTTCTACATTTTATTTAGTTAATAAAAATACATGCACTGTTATCAGGTTTTTCTTGTTTTGCAATAAACAACACAATAAGTCTTTTATCATCAACAACAACACAAGAAACAAACACTGTGTTTGGAAATGACAATCTCTATAAAATTTTATGCTGCTTTTTCAAACGACTCCTTATGGCGTGAAATAGTTTGTAAAACTTTCTGTTTTCTTTGTCGAATTCTCTCTATCGTTTTTCTTAAATACTTAATTTCATTCTCTGCCTTTTGTAATTCTTTTTGGTTCGAATTTATCGCTTTTCTTTTTTCTTTCCGTTTTTCTCCACTCATCTCCAAAGACTACAATAAACACAAATTATATATCTATCATTAGTAATAAACAAAAAAAACTACTATTTCGAAGGTTAAGAATATATATTTAAATGTAATTAAGTCATAATAATTTGTAATCAAAATACTAAAACTACTAATGCGCATTTCGTCTAGTTAAAAACTAGAAGTTATAATACTATTTTAAAATTATATAAACCCAAAATATTTTTGATTGCATTAATTCTTTCAGAAGGAATTAACATCAAATTTTATATTGACCAATAATTTGTTAACATTTTGAATTTAAAGCACCATCAATGAGTTTACATGTAACTTCAGAATAGATTTAGTGAGTTTTGTGCAGTTACATTGGCTGATATAAACTCCCATAAAATTAACTGTACAAACTATATTAAACTTATTTTATTAATTTTTAAGTTAGTAGATTATATTTTATTTTTATCCTGTACAGCAATCAAACAAAATTGGACTAAACCAACTCAAAATCTTCTCTATTTTGGTTATAGTAATTAGAATAGGTGCTAACCTGAATGTGATTCCGTAAATCCATCGTAGATGGTAATGAATTCCATAGAAAACTTTTCACTGGAGCGTTGTGAAATAATTGTTCTCGTTCCATTCGAAGTTTCATTAGCTTTTTCTTAATTTTATCTGGATCACTTATGTTATTAAGTTGCCATTTCATCAAAAGATCATGGCCTAACCTCCAAATCTGCTCGGTAGAAACAAACTGATGAGAAAAAAAAAACAATCTCGAATAATATGGAACAAAAAAGTTATTGTGGATGATACTTTTGAGTGAAAACCAAATAGACTTTACCAAAACTATATTCCGTTCAAAATTGTCTACTATAAGCTTTCTATACCAAAAAAATCTAGTCCTGTTGACAAAACCTGACTTAAATTTGGTTACTATATTTAATAATAAGAAAAATTTCACTCGAAAGAGAACCAACAATCGAATTTAACGCCTCAACAATATACACTAAAACGAAAAATGGTTAAAACCAAAATGAAAAGAAAATAGAAATGATGAATAAGGTCATAAACTTAACTTGTTGATCAAGTTCTTTGAGAGAAAAACCAGAGTTACTATGCTTATTTGAATTAACGATATTCAGAAGACGTCTTTCCCCACTCATGCTACGCGCCTCATGCAACATCCGGTAATTTAGGTTCTGTAAATATCCATTCTTGTTAGGTTTTGTTTTAACTTGCAACATTTTGAGATCGAGCTAGAAAAGAAAAGAATGATAAGTGATTAAGATTTTCTAACATGAATGTTAACTTCTGGTTTGTCTCCAGAAGAGAAATATAGTACAGCCTTCTTGTCACGATAAGCGCCATGAGCGAAAGTTAGCTTTTCAAGCTCCATCTTTTTTCTATCCAATTCAGAATTCCCATATATTAAACTTTCTCCGTAGCTCCTCCATCCATAGTAGTCCAACGTGTAGCTTGCTTTCGACTTGGCATTTTTTAGATTAAGCTGGAATTTTAAGAGAGTAGGATACTCATTAGCAACATCTAGCCTGGTTAATTTCATTCACAAACTATATACATAGACTCAGAGAGAAGAGAGAGTTATTTATTTCAAGAAGTATTTGATTGATATCATTTCCCGTTATCCACAAACGAACACTTCGATCAATAAGCATACCTGTTTCTCAGGAATTGTTCTTTCAATGTCAAACATTTGTTGTTGTAGCTCTTCTACCATTTTTTCATTTTTTTCTATGAACCTCGCGTCTCGGTATTGGTGCCTCCTGAGTTCACCAGGCTGCTGTTGATGTCTAACATTTTGGTTCATTTTCTTTCTACCAATTTCTGCAACTTCCATATACTATACGTAGAACCAGATGAAGCCTCGGAAAAAGTTAAGTTAGCTTTTGCAGGAAAATGGAAGATTGTTGCCGGTATATGGTTTACCAACTGGAAGAGAAATTTATGAGTTCAAAATACATGTCTTGGACTTGGATATATACATACTTACTAAGTCCTTGAATATTTTTCCATTATATAAAGAAGGACTTGCCAAGTCTTTCTACATTTAGATACGCTTTTAGAACTTGGTTTGCACACCACGAAAGTTGACCACTTTGCCACCTTTAAATTATTTTCTTATATCAATTGAACCAGTATGAAGTTTTTGGCTGGACTTTTCAAGAGTGAGAGAGGTCTTCGACAAGGCTGTTCACTCTCGCCCTATCTCTTTGTAATCAGTATGCATGTCCTGTCAAAACTTTTGGACAGAGGAGCTCATAACGCGCGGTTTGGCTACCACCCATACTGCAAAAACCTCAAGCTCACTCACCTGTGCTTCGCAGATGACTTGCTTGTGTTCACAGATGGTCGGAAAACATCCATTGAAGGAGTGTTAGCTGTATTTGATTATTTTGCTGAGATATCAGGTCTAAACATCAGTCTGGAGAAATCAACTCTCTTCATAGCGGGTGTTTTAGAGATTGATAAAAGAGCCATTCTACAGAGGTTTCCTTTTGCTGCAGGATCACTTCCAGTTCGATACTTGGGTCTGCCTCTTCTCACTAAGAGAATGACTGTACAAGATTTTACTCCGCTGATAGAACAGATTAGAGCTAGAATAAGCTCATGGACCACCCGGCACCTATCTTTCGCGGGACGTGTGCAACTAATCAACTCTATCATTCAAAGCATTACAAATTTCTGGATATCAGCATACAGATTACCGAGTAAGTGTTTGGAGGATATTGATAAACTCTGTGCAGCATTCCTCTGGTCAGGACCAGAGTTGAACCCCAAGAAAGCAAAAGTAACATGGCGTGATGTCTGCAAACCTAAAGAAGAAGCAGGGTTAGGTATTCGGTCTTTAAAAGAAGCAAATAATGTGTCATGCCTCAAGCTCATATGGAGAATTGTCTCTACAAACTCCCTATGGGTTCAATGGCTACGACACTATCTTATTCGTAAAGGCTCTTTCTGGTCAGTAAAGGAGCACTCCTCATCGGGGTCTTGGATGTGGAAAAAATTGATCAAATATAGAGAGCAAGCTAGTGAGTTTGTAAAAATTGATGTGTATAGGGGAGAGATGACGAGCTTTTGGTACGACAATTGGTGCCCTCTGGGACCTTTGTTTACTATTTTGGGACAACGAGGTTGTATTGACATGGGAATACAACAGAACGCCACAGTGGCTGAGGCTGTGAGAGGTTATCGACGAAAGAACCATCGCGTGGAAGTATTAAACCAGATTGAAGAACAAATCATGCTACTTAGGGCAAAGTTTCGACCCGGAGAAGATGACATTGCCTTATGGAAGGGAAAAGGAGACAAATATAAGAATAAATTCTGCTCTAAGGAGACTTGGAAGGCGACTAGACAACTGCAACCACAAACGAACTGGCACAAAGGCATATGGTTCCCCAAAGCCACACCTAAGTACTCTATTCTGGCGTGGCTTGCAGTTCTAAATCGTCTCTCTACGTGTGATCGTATGGTTCAGTGGTCACCTGCAACAGATGCTACTTGTGTTCTGTGTCACAGCAACATAGAAAGTCGAAATCATTTTTTTTTCGAATGCACCTACACAAAAGAAATCTGGACAACTCTGGTAAGGAAGCTGCTTGGTTTGAAGTTCGTTTTTGAATGGTCTGCAATTCTGGATATACTGACTGACGAATCATTGGAGAACCCAGTATTATTTCTCACCCGATATGCTTTTCAAATGAGCATTCACACAATCTGGAGAGAGCGCAATGGGAGAAGGCATGGAGAATCACCTCTCTCACCAACTCTCATCGCAAAAAGAATTGACAAAGGCATAAGGAATAGACTTTCGACGATTACAGAGGATACACATGGAAGATATGCTTCTTACATGGAGATTTGGTTTGGAGCACAATCTTAGTTTTGAAGCTCTTTGTAACTCTTTTCTTTTGTTTTAAAAATGCTGCAGTGATGTAAAACGATTTTGTATTAATTTTTACATATTTTTACAAAAAAAAAAAAAAAAGAATCCTCTTGATAACTTATAGGCCTATCATTCGATTATATTGTGGCGCAATGTTAATTTAAAAAAAGCTTTGTAGTTTTGTAAGTCTGTAACGAGAAAGGTGGTAAATAGATAAAAGCAATTGTTAAATAATCTGTGTTAAGTTGGGTTTTTGTAAGAAAATGAAAGAAATATTTCAGGTAAAGGTTTTACAAAACAGAATAGTTTTATGACTGATAAATAGTTAAATACATACATGGATCGGATTTTGCTATAAGACTCCACATTAAATTAAACCAAATGATTAGAACTTGGTTTGGAGGCCAAGAAAGTTGACCAATCTGCCACTCTACATTAATCCAAAAACAAAATATTAATACGTACTTAAAGTTTGGCAGGTTCGAAGATATTAAGTTAAATAAATGAGTATAGTATAATTTAACATAAATGATTTAAAGTTTAAACTCCATACAAATATGGAGCAATCTTCATGAGAGGCTCGAGGGTGCTCACGTGAAACTTCCTCGCGAAAAGAAAACACACGTTCGTCACCTCACCCTCGTAGCTACAATTTGACCCAAACCGAATCCGATCCAGGAACCCGACCCGGATATCTTTCCTTACAAATCTCGCTGGATGGGACCCACCCCATGACCAATCCACCCACGTCACGGTCCGGTTCGAATTTATCTCGGGACAGATTTTGTTAACTAACGTCGGAAGATAATGCTCGTCGATGTAACACGGCGGCCGGCAGTGATCCTTGAAGACGGCGTAATACCGGCGATCGGAGACGATTTCGGCGGCTACTCTCCGTGAGATTTCGAACCACTGGTTTCCTTTCCGCCAGTCGGAGAGGGACACGTGTGGGAGCATTTTGGGGCTGTAACGGCCTCGGCCCATGGGTCTAGGGTCGTCGAATGAACCGAGGAAAGAGCGAGTGGAGCCCGTGAGGTAAGTGTAGATTGTGGTGAAGTTAAAGAGAGGGATGCAAGTCTCGGAGAGGAGGACGAAGCGAGCGTTGGATGGTTCTAGAAGCGCGTGAGATAAAAGACGTTTTTCTGCGTCCATCATGGATGATTTCCCCCATTCAACTACCTTGCTTGGTATCCGTTTCTTGTAAAACACTGAAGATTCTGGCGGCTCGTCAGTGAACTCCGGCGACGTATGAACATAAATGGAATAAAGCCCTTCATGGCCTTTGAAGAATATTTCCCAAAGAGGGGACAAAGGCAAATTCCACCTCGTCAGAAACATGAACGCAACCTTTGGGTGAGCCTCATTTATCACCGCGCCACGCGGTGCCATTGCTGATCGCCGCATCAGCTCGTTGTCCGCCATGCCACTACCGCCACAGCTCTGAGGAGGAGGAGAAAGAGAAGGAGAAGTGTGAGGATTGGAGGAGATATCGTCTTCGAGGAAGAGTGAAGCTTGGAGTCGTTGGTTGAGGTAAAGAGTGAGGAGGATGACAAGAGATGAGATGGAGGAGAAGAAGACAACGGTGCCGAGGATGTGAATGTATCGGAGAGTGATCGGTTCCTTCTTCATGCGTACGTTCAATTCTTTAACAAAGGCTGTAATCTTTTGCTTCTTCATAATTTTTTTTTGTATGTATATAACGTAATTATACTCTCAGTAGATAATTATTTGGCTTTCTCTACGTACGTCATTCAAGTCCTCTGATTTTGTGTGTATATATAGTGCACGAGGATATATATGTGCCTAGAATATTTAAATACGATGACCGTTTTGGCCACAAAATAAGTCTTCAAGGGGATCGAAAGCTCTTCAATTATTAATTGGCTAAATTCATTTTGTTCGAAGAGAAAAATATGAAAACGTAATCCCATACTCATGGATTAATTAGTACTTTCCTAAACCTAGGCATGATCATGTATGTATATATGGATGGACGTGCATGGTGTGAGGACATGTGCATGAGAATTGTGTGGGTTTAGAATGTAAAAACCCTTTTTGTTTTGTTTGAAAGCATGAAAAACCTTTTAAGCAAAAGGAAAAGAAAAGAAAGATAACTGTGTGTTTAGCGAAACATGATTTAGTCAAGTGAAAAAGAAGACAAGACGAGCATGAAATTTGCTGGAAATGTTAGATTATTGTTATTCTAAAAACGTTAAATAGAAGATTATCAAAAGAAGCCATGTCTTATCTTTAAGTTAGATGCCGACTCAAAAACAAAACAAAAAATCTCTAAGTAATGTGTTTCTAATTCCATGAAGACAAAAACGAATTTATTAGTAGTATTTTGAATTTCTAATTTCAAATGGATCAATTAGTCAGTCAGTAGTATTTTGTTGATTATCAGTCAAAAGTCAAATATGATAGATTAAAACGGGAAGGCCTTTAACTTACCCGCCAAAAAAAAAAAAGGGAAGAAGGCCTTTATCGTATTTGAAAGCCCAAAAGGCTTTCGAATTGGAGTAACACTAATCTCAATACCGAAAAACTCGATGANTTAAAAAAAAAAAAAAAAAAAAAAAAGCGTATCCATTCCGTCGAGCTATTTGTTGCTCCGGCTTAATTGTATTTGTTGACCCGTCGTCTTCCTCTCTCTCTCTCCGTGTTGACTCTTGAGCCGATCCAACAACTCGATTCTCCGGTAAGTCAGACAACGATTATTCCTCTGTAGCTAGCTAGCTTAGGGTTTTGTTTATGCAATCTTAGGATGAAATTTAGCAGAGAACGATGATAATAACTTGGATCATACCAATAGGCTTTTTCAGTTATTGCTAACCTTTTGAGTTGTTGAATCTGGATTTTGCAGAAAAACATAAATTTAATCTGAGCTTGTTATAAAGCAAGAGTTACTGCTTCGTAATTTAGAGATGCCTCGGGACTTGTCGAGATCGAGGTCACCTTCGCCATCACCTTCACGTCGTAGAAAGCACTCGAGGTCTCCTCTAAGGCATAGGCATAGCAGGAGGAGGAGTAGAAGAGACAGAAGCCGTTCTCCGTACTCATCTTATTCACATAGCAGCAGGTGATACTCGTTATGTTTTCGTTTACCCCTTTGTTTTGAGCTGTCTAGAAATGTAAATTGTTACAGATCTATCTGGATGTTACAGGCTCTATCGTAATAGTTTTTTTTTTTGAGTGATGGTCTTTTTGAAAACATATCTTACTTTATTAGATTGTTTTAAGTAGTATTGGCTGGAATGTGTATATGTTTATGACCTGAGCTTCGCGTTTTAGATTATGCTGCCTGCATATTCATCAAATGGCAGAATTTTAGTTGGGATTACATTATTGGTTTCTCTCTTTTTTTTTTTTTTATCCATGTTGATGGTTGTCTAGAGTGTTCCCGAGCAGTCATTATGATTTTCTTTTGAAATGGAGATTGTTTACAATTAACAACTATATCTGTCTAAGTAATAATATGTTGAGAACATGACTGAGAAATTGGGAAGATGATCCATGCTCTTCCCATTATATTAAGAGCTCAATTTCTTCCCGTTCTCTGGGAGGGTAACTGAGCAGGTGATGGATTATCTTGGGTGTTCTTTCATTGATCCTTTCTCACATTAGCTTCTTCATGTGATATAAAGTTGGAGCTGATTATTCTTAGCAGTGTATGAGGTAACTGCACATACTTTTATGTTCTCGTTATGTGAAGCTGTGGGCTACCTGATGCCTAGTCTTCATGTGCGTGGTAGTTCATCATTTGCAGCTTTTGCTTACTGCTTTATTTTGGGTGTTTTACAGACGGAAAAGTCGCTCTCTTTCTCCTAGGCGCCATCGGAGTCGATCTCTTACTCCAAAGCGACGCTCTCCTACACCAAAACGTTACAAACGACAAAGGAGTAGGAGCTCTTCTCCATCTCCTGCAAAATCTGCAAAAAGATCTCCTGCTACAACCCTTGAGTCAGCTAAAAATAAGAATGGAGAAAAACTAATTAGAGAAGAGGAAGAGCGGAAAAGGTAAATCAATTAAAAAAAGAACACGAATGGGAAGGGATGTTATGTTACTAAAGTTTTGGTCCTCAAATGATATTCTACTGCAACGTGGAAGGTTTGATTATTAGTCTTAAAAAGTGCAACAGGTTTCATGGCATTCTCTCACAGGCTTCGCTTAAAGGGAGATAAGCTATAATTCGACTTGTTCATATTTGATCTTCTGGCACCAATGTTCTTATTATCTCGATTTGATGAGTACGGAGAGTCATTTGCATGGATCGTGATTGAGTTAGAGATATATAAATATGTTAAAAGCACAAGAATAGCTTAGCGAAGGTTTGTTTGTGTCTATGGTGATATTAGAAAATATCCTTCACGAAATTTACCCTTGGCCTTGAGAGGAAGGAAAACGGAAACAGTCTCAACAATTTTTTCTCGGTCTTGGAATAGTATATTTGGTTCTTTTCTGTTCAAGATTGAAGACATCAAGAAATGAGAAAGTCCAGGTGATATTTAAGGTTCTGAGTCTGCTGTGGGTGTCCTCTAACTATTAACTATGTTTTCTAACAGGCGACAGCGGGAAGCAGAACTGAAGCTAATAGAGGAAGAAACTATGAAACGGGTTGAAGAAGCTATTAGAAAAAAGGTGGAAGAAAGCTTACAGTCTGAGAAAATCAAAATGGAAATTCTAACATTGTTGGAGGAAGGACGAAAGAGACTTAATGAAGAAGTCGTAGCTCAACTTGAGAAGGAGAAGGAGGCTTCTCTTATCGAGGCTAAAGAAAAAGAGGTAATGGTTCCAGAAACGAGTCTCAGTTCTAAGCATCTTCTTAGCTTTCTCGGTGGAAACTGTCGTGTATTTGTTCATTTTGCTAAATGGCTTCTCTTGTCCCTATCACACAGTGACATAGTTCATCATTCGAGAAGAACCTCGGGGCATTTGTCAATAAATACGAATTGCTATTATGAATCTGCTTATCATGGAAAAATTGTTGAAGAAATAGCCTTTTTTTTCAGGGCGTTATGCGATGTTTGTCGCAGGAAAGAGAGCAACAAGGGAGAGAAGAGATGTCGAGAATAGAGGAGGAGAACCAGAAGAAGGTAGAAGAAGCGCAGAGAAAAGAAGCAATGGAGAGGCAAAGGAAGGAGGAGGAACGTTATCGGGAGCTGGAAGAGCTGCAACGACAGAGGGAAGAAGCAATGCGAAAGAAGAAAGCAGAAGAGGAAGAAGAACGTCTGAAACAGATGAAACTGTTGGGTAAAAACAAATCACGCCCTAAATTATCGTTTGCCTTAAGCTCCAAATGAATGGATGAAGGAAAAAAGGAAATTGTTGTGTTGTGGTAATATGCATCTTCTTTATTTTTGCTTTATGATTATTGTTGGCGCTTATTTTTGGAGTTAAACCCTTTTCTGACTTTTATTATCTTGTAGTTCTTCTACTTCAGTTCACTTTCTAGTTTGTAATTTTATGTTAGGATTAATATACCTTTTGATTCTTCATGCTTCTGAACCCCTGACCGGATTGGCTAACCGACCGGTTATAAAACGATGACCCAACCTAATATAACATCCATTCCGGTTTGTGTTCCATCGTCAAAACCATACACCATACCCGTTTTTCTTTTCATAAAGTCGTGGCGACAATGAAAGAATGAATCCTCTCCATTCCATAGATATTGCAAATTGCAATAAAACCATCATAATAGGCACGTTGATTTTACAACAAATTTATGGAAAACGAATGATTTTGTTGATCCTACATTTCTTCGGGGAATACCTTATGGAGAAAATTGACAAAGCGTTTTGAGTAAATCGTGGGTTCGGTCACAGATATTGTCATCGGATCATACTGCAAAGACTTGCATTTATGCTCCACTTTTTTCTTGGTGTTATATTCCTGTAGAATATCTATGATTCCCATATACACAACCACATCGTATACTTCAAAGAGCTCAATTGTCGCCGACTCTTCCTTGTCCTCAACAAGCTTGTGGTGAGCTTGAGCGGGCATGTTCACTCCTAACTGTACCCGCAGCCTAAAAAAAGACAATAGATGCAATGAGCTATAAGCACGGGTCAACTGAAGAAAACAAGAGAGGAAATGACTAACCTTGCAGTTCCAGGAAGAATTAGATCAACTTCCTGCTCTCCAACAGAAAATGCTCTGAGCGTACTTCCCCTGATGTGAGGACCCGGGGCAGTATTCACGGAATTGGGTTCGTGAGTCACCAATAGCAATCCTTTTGGAGGAATGGAGAGTTCCTGAGTCAGACCAACTGAAAATACAGATATGAAACGGTAAGTTACATATGCACAGCCCATTGCTTCATTGCTCGGTTCTGTAGTCATCTTCAAATATAAAGGCATGAAGTGTCTTCAACGCTTTTCATTAGGATACTAATAGAATTCTTCAGGCTCATGAAGCCATCGAAAAAGTTTTATATGATGCATAAAAGAGATCCACTTGAAACACTGATCACCTACCGTCTACAGAAGAAACGCTATCTTGATCTGACATTGCGTTAGGGGGCTCAAGGATATCATTAAGTTGCCCGGGAGCTCTAAAATGTAATCCCAGTAAAAGACTGTAGTCAATGATCTGTAGAGATTCCAAGAACGCGCAGTCTAAGTAAATTTGCCTGCCATTTGGGGAAAACAAGGAGGTACCACAAACAATTAGAAACTTTCAAATGCAAAATACAGCTGCTTCATCATTGCTTAGGATGGATGCACCAAGAAACTGTAAGCCATTTCTGGAAGCAGATGCATATATATGTAGAAAATAGCCGTGTCAAAAAAAGCTGGAGTTTCCTTTAGCAAGAAGTTTCCGACAATTTTGTCATTCAGCTCAGTATATAGCATATTTTTCTCAAGAGGACATTATAAAGGAAGAAGATATAGCGCTCACTTGAAGAGTGCTTCCCGTAACAGCTTATCCATATGAAATTCATAAGCTAGATCAAGATCTTTCAAAGTGGTCTTTTCTTGGATTTTAATCTTTTCAGTAAATCTGCCTTGTGATGAACCCTTAAGATCATATCGACGATGAATCTTCAGTTCTGTGCAAAACATATTTCCCATGACCACAAAGCGTACCTATCAAAAGACCAAACGGCTCATGCTAAAGAAAAAGTGGAATTACATAATGGAAACTAAGCTATAGAAGGGGCCAGAGAAGTTCTTACCTTTTTCCCCCACTTGAGTGTTATTCTATGAACTCCAAAGAATTTTGTTATAAGTGTGTTTTCATGGTCCCCTACATGTCCATAGTACTTGGGCAACATTTTGAGTAGAACCTACAAAGTGAAAAAGCAGGATGACGTTAGTCTTTACAATCTGTGAAAGTGACATGTAGAATGTTTACTCAAGTGTTTAGCAATATGCTAAGAAGTTCCTTTTGTGACATAATAAGAAGCTTTACAATATGCTTAAACCAGTATAGCTCGAAAAAGAGAAGCAAAAATCAAATCACAGCTTTGTTCAGTTAATTCAAACCTTCAACTCAGATTTTTTTAATGTCTTGATCACAAATCTGTCGTCGTGAGAAAGGTAAAAGATACTGCCACTTTTCCCAGGAGAACAAATTTCTGTCAGGCCATCATCACCACAAATAGACATCATGTACTCTGCAGCATCTAACTTGAACATTTCCCTCAAATTCCTGAAACATTTCATTGAATTAAAGGCACATAATATCAACTTAATGAAGAAACAATAATTTATCTCATAATTACTCCTTAAGAAAGACAGAACAGAGATATAAGGCAGAGCTAAGAAGTTCATAATTTTTATAAGGGTTTTGTATGATATTTAGTCCCCAAAACTAGTATACACATTTATAGATTATTTACTCTGATTCCAAACTTTTTTGGTATCTTATCTGCGCGAAGAAAACTGTTTTACCTGAAAACCATAGGACAATAGTCTTTCCAAGAGAAGTCGATAGACTTGTGTGGAGGCGTAAAATTGGAGCCATCTCTAGGGAAGAACATCACAGTTCTGGCCTTCTTACCAAAGTCAGAAGCACGGACTTCTCGCCTCGGCACTGGTGTAATTTTTCCAACAGTATACCTGTAAACGGAAGAACAAATTATAATTCAACCTTAGAGAAGTATGCAGTGGATAAATAAAGCCATTATAATGGATATACAGACAGGTTGTATCATCTCCTGTATGCGAATGTGACTAATATCAAGCCATACTGCAAAAAGAATAGCAATATATTGGTCATAGACTCATAGGCTTGGGATGTTGATTTAGTTTACCTGATACCAAGTTGGAGATTTAGCATTAGATAATAATTATGTTCCCCCGTAAGAAAGGTCAGAAAAGTCCTCGCCCTGACTTCTTTAGGAAGATTTGGAGGTCTAATTTTGTGTGACCTGTCAACAGAACTCGTAATAGTTTCTCTAATCAAAACTCCTTGCATGTATTCCCTTTCGTAAGCGATACGGTTCTTATCTTGTCCCTCGCTTTGGCCTGAGCCAGAAGACCGTGCAGACTTAGATGTAAAGTCTCTTGGAGGATCATTGGTCGTCCAATTTTCATCCGCAAACCTATCCGATATTCTACCCGAAGTTCTAGTCGTTCCACTAGCTGAAGTTTTCACGGAAAGACTTCGCGTCACAGTGCTCAAACTCCTTAGCTCCTCAACATTTGTGGACGAACTACGAGAAAGTACAAACTTCCCAGTGTCATCGTATTCAAGAGAGCGGCACCACTTCTTTAGAGATGGATGCTTACTTCCAGCGGGATAAAAGACTCCTTTCCCGTCTTTGAGGCCACGAGACCAAGTTCCAAAATATAAACATCCATCAGCAAATTTGTAAACTCCAGAGCCATGCCTAAACCCATTCAACCAAAACCCGTCGAAAAGATCACCATTTGCCCATCTCATGACCCCTCTGCCACACATTTTACCCCTTTTCCAATTCCCTATGTATCTATTTCCATTGGTCCAAGAATAACTACCACGCCCTTCTTGTAACCCTTCTTTCCATGAACCATCATACAGATCTGAGTTACAATACTCTTTCCTCCCAAGCCCATGCCTTACATTCATTCTCCATGCTCCACTGTAAACAGATTGATCAGGTGAAGTCATGGTGCCAATACCATGAAGGTATCCACCAGAGAAATCTCCCTCGTATTTGGCTCCAGATGGCCACATAAGCTTCCCTTTACCAGAGATTTTTCCTTCATCCCAATCTCCTTCGTAGATAGTTCCATCTGACCATGCATACTTTCCCTGTCCATGGGGAATCAATCCTTTAACTTCACCAGAATATAAATCACCATTTGAGAATTCTCTTTCTCCAGGCCTGAGGATACTGCACAAAGTATAAAACTTTAACTAGCTAGGAAATGAAGAAGGTTGTCTCAAGTTACTCAAATGCAGAAATTGATGTGTTAACAAGAAAAACACACCTTGTATCCATGTCGGCTTAGCTTCTAGTGATCCTAGAACATTATATCGCGCCTTACAGATGATGCTTGGCCTGCCTTCTTGAGCACATGGTCAACTTTTCTGCATAAGCTAAGAAGAATCAAGAAATCAGAACTCCTAAGATCAGCAAGGAACAAGCCATGCTTCAACTCAAGTGATCACAAATCGTTATGCCTTCTATTGAGCAGACACATCCAGATTCTAAATTACTCATATCCCTCTAAAAGCACCATTTTCACTGAAAAAATTAGCCTAAACTTAGAAGAGTGAATTAAATTTAGGTTCAAGCTAATGATTTTTATTTAGATATAATCCCAAGTTTTCCCAGAAAATAAATGATATAGCTATTGCGCAGCAGCTCCATCCAAATTCATTATACAAACAGACTGAAATCAGAGAGAGCTAATCTTTGATTAATTAATTCACACAAGTAAGAATCTCGAGCTTCAATCTCAGAAAACATACATGACTCTTACAAGTAAAAATTTCATAAATTAAAGTGGGAAAAAACAAAAAACAAAAAACAAAAAAAAAATCAAACTCAAGAAGAACCCAAATTAATCCGTAGGCATATACTCACCCGGCCAGATGAAACTGGTAGAATCTTAACAAGAGAGAAGAAGAAACCCCATAGGTTGAGCAAGAGCTTTGGTTTGAGAAGCTTTTCTTCCTGAGGATTTATTCTTTGTACTGTAAAATATTGATGTTGCCCATGCACCAAGTTCCATTCAAACCACCTTTCTTTTTAGCGAATTTATGCGACATGTTTTTTTCTTCTTATAAATCTTTTATTTTATTATATATTGACTGGTTCATAAATGGGCACATAAGTTAAGAAAAAATATAAAAGTTTTTTTCTTTGTTTAGAGTTTTTTTCTTTTCTTCTCACAACAAATGTAGGATAGATTCTTAAATTTACTAAATACGGGTTATGAAAATTCTTTGACCTTCTTCTACTAACATCTGTATTGGATATATAGTTGCAGCATAATAGCAAAATTCACTAAATTACAAATTTCAGCTGTTATATTGTTAATATCTTCAAGGTGTCGGATTTACATTTCGTATGATTTTCACCAGTGCTTTGTTGGAGTTGGTATATCGCCAAAAACTAGCGCGTACGCCGATGCCTCCAATTATAAAATTCGAATTTGTTATATACTGAATGTGAACAAATACTTAATTAACGTGAGATCTCTGATACGCACAACAACCAACTGATTATAAATACATTTTTATAAAGACTAGTCTACCATAGTATAGTATCCAAATGATTTTGTTTTCTCATGCATTACAGTCAGACCAATTAATAATCTAACTGAGGTTTTTAGCCAGATCAATAATTAGTTCGGATAATCTATGTTATCGTATAAAATTGTCGAACTGTCAAATCATATAGGATTGTCAAATCCACAATCCATCCATATTTTTATTCGGACGACGTTGGTTGATTACTCATCCCATATAATATAAATTCAGCTACTGTTATCCAAAAACGCATCTCACAAAATAATTGAAGGGAATGTAATCCAATATAAAAAATTAGAAAACAGAATGCTATTAGTGTGATAATATTCATGAATAATTTTTCTAGCCCTCCACTTGACACAGTTTTATACTTTTATTCCTTTTTAAAAATATGAGATTTTAAAAGACAAGGCTCTCGGCCGAATAGGAGCTTTATTCCCACGAAATAAAGGCATTTCCTCAAAGTATATTTTATTTTATTTGTGATTGCGTTGAATACATGTGATCTGTGGAGTTATATTGGTCATGAATCCTATCACTGTCGGTCAAAGAAAAAAAACAATCTCTTAACATTTAGACCCAAAAAAATGCTGTAGGTAAAAATGTTGAATAACTTAAAACAAATTTGTATAACAAAAATGTTTCAATAGAGAACGACAATAATCTTTATCGACAGAATATTAGCTCAACGAGTGTGAGACAAAAAGAAAAAGTTGCAACAGATGGACAAAAAAAAGATGACAAAAGCAAAAACCACAAGGTCATCCAATGTTGATCTGATCATATTTACATGTACGACGTTTCACGTTGAAATCTATCATGGCGGACCCCAAGAACAAATAAAAGTACTTTTTTGCATTATTAATCAAAGTACTTGATGTATCAGATAAATAGTGTTTATTAAAGCTGACTATTCCTTGCGCTCTGAATTTGTGAATAGTGACAACAACTCCAATTCATTAGATGAAAAAGCATTTTAGCAAGCCTTTGATAAAAAACAAAAAAAAAACATTTCAGAAACCAGTTACCTTTTTTCGTGTGTCATAGGTTTTTAGAAACCCAAATAAATCACATAGAGGCTGTGTATAAAAGAAAATCAGAAAAGACATTTGCACCGTCCAGGATCAGATTTAGTTATCTATAGATAAAAAGAGCCCGACCAGTGATATTTTTATTTTCTGCTGAGGGGTTTTAAATAACTAAATTTAGATATGGACGATGTTGACGTCGGAAAATAGTAAAGATATGAGCCTGCTTTCAAAACAAAAAAAATAGTAAAGATATGAACGAAGAACGTTGTTGTGCAATACTATTAAAAGGGATTGTGACTTCGTGAATTGTGACAACACAACAGAAGAAGACAGACTATGATAGGACCCCTACAGCTTGTTAATTTTTGTTTGCTTTTGCTTTACGGCTTATTATTAAATATCATGATTTTTAAATAAGTACATGTTTCTCTTCAATATACACGTTGATAAACCACTTCGGTATACGTCAATGCTAACTCATAATGATCGAAAATATTATTTTAGGGCGGGGAGAACAAGGTTCGAGCATAGACTTCGGCATGGATGGAATCTTCCAACTATCTTATGAAATATCATCTGATATTGATTATGATCAGTGATTTGCAAAATTCACATTTAAAGAAAAAACTGTCTGTGACTTAAAAAAGAAAAGAAAAGAAAACAATGTCTTTAAATTTGCATGTATATATATATTAGCAGTTATTAATAATGTCTTAATATTGTATCAGAATTGCTTTCTAAAATAAAATCCGATATTCATTGGCGATCAAAATAAACAATTGCAATAATATTAGGTTAAAGTCTCCAACATTATATTACGAATGAACAACAAAATAGAATTCGAATAGATTAAGAAGAAGTTGATGCAATGTGATTAAAGTGAGAAAAAGTGGTGAAGTGGGTGTCACGAAACGTATGAGGAGAAGGGGGGAGTGGGGCTGTGCTGTTCCTTGTCGGTCTCCTGCCGTACAGTTCGTTGCAAAGAATCTGATTTCTTTATTTTCCCGTCCTCTCCAATGCACATACTATAATTTAGAAAGAAAAAGAAGTTATATAGAAAAAGTGTTCTTCTTCCAAAACTTGTATGGAAAAAGTATTTATTATGCTTATTGAAAAAAAAAGTGTCAGTAGAATTATCGAGTTTAAGTTACCGGAAACTAATTCAGGACTTGAAAGGATTTATGAAAATTTGCAACAGTAGTGCGTTTTTATAAGATCGAATTAAGTGATTTGATGTAACTCGCAAACGTAAAATTTGATTTGGATGCACAAAAGAGATGCATAATGATAAACAGTAAGGCCCGTTGGATAATCACTCATGATGAAAGCCCAAAAGGCCGAAACCTCAAAGGCTGCTTTGATTTTTGTGAAACACGATTCTTACGTCCACGTGGACCCAAACATACACAGAAGCGGAGAGATTAATTAGTCTTAAGATGGGATAAGGGTAATTAATTGGTTGAACATTCTCTGGAATTTACGGTAATACCCTACACCTCTCTCTCCAAAGCCCAAACATTCGATCCGATTGGTAGAATTTAGTCTCTAAATTATTTTAAAAAGACGGGGTAATTTCGTAAAATTAGCTTCAAGAAACTAAAAACAATATGTTCGGATACTCTCGCTGTCTGTGTCTGTCTCCGTAGCTTGAACTTTGAAGAAGGAAATGGAGACGCCAGTTCTGGGATTCGAACTACGGTGTCCTCATCTCTTCTACACTAACTCTCGTCCCTCTTCTTCTCTCCCCCTTCCTGCCGCATCCGTACGAACTTTCACGGCGGCAACTAGCGCCGTAGAGTCACCGGCGACCGTAGTAGCAGAAGCTCCTCGTACAAAGCCTCACTCGAAATCCTTCCTGACGAGAAAATCCGCAATTTTGGAAATAGAACAGTCCCAGAATTTCCTCTCCTCTCTGCAGAGGTAATCCTATCTACTTGCCGCAGCACTTATCTTTTGCTTCGAAATAGTCTCTTTGTCATTTACTCCATAGTCGAGTGTGCTGAGGATTAGCAAGACTAATGTAATATTTCTCATTACTGTTTACCGTCCTCCTCTCTGCAGATTAGCAAGAGTTTTAAAGGTGCAAGATTTGAATGTCATTTTACGTGATTTTGGAATCTCTGGACGGTTGCAGGATCTTATACAGGTTTGACTCAACATAAAGATTCATACAAATATATATATCAACATGTGCTTTAATTTTTTTTTATGTTTTGCAGCTCTTTGATTGGATGCAACAACATGGAAAGATTAGTGATTCAAGTTACAGCAGCTGCATCAAGTTTGTTGGAGCAAAAAGTGTCTCAAAGGCTCTAGAGATATACCAAAGCATTCCGGATGAGTCTACCAAAATCAATGTCTACATTTGTAACTCCATTCTTAGCTGTCTGGTCAAGAATGGGAAGCTTGACAGCTGCATCAAATTGTTTGATCAGATGAAGCGCGATGGTCTGAAACCAGATGTCGTTACCTATAATACGGTATGCTATTCTGAAGTTCTCAACTATGATAGTTTGCATTATGTTCTTCCCTTGAAGCTTAAAAAAGTTTCCGCCTTTCACCTGTGATTTAGATCCTTTAGCTGACTGAGACGTACTGAAAATGTTTCTGCATTTTGGGGATTACTAAGTACAGGTGAAAGAACCAGGATTGTGTTTGCAACATCTTGTTTCTGTTTAGCTTTCAAATAATATATGTTTCTTCTTTGATGTCTTAGCTGCTTGCAGGTTTCATCAAGGTGAAAAATGGGTTCCCTAAGGCTATGGAACTCGTTGGAGAGATGCCGCATAACGGGATACAGATGGACAGTGTGATGTATGGGACTGTCTTGGCCATTTGTGCTTCAAATGGTCGATGTGAAGAAGCTGAAAGCTTTATTCAGCAGATGAAAGCTGAAGGTCATACGCCCAACATATACCATTACAGCTCCTTGCTCAATTCTTATTCCTGGAAAGGAGATTACAAGAAAGCTGATGAGCTGATGACTGAGATGAAATCAGTAGGATTAGTGCCAAACAAGGTTTGTCTTTGTCAGTATCTCTCTTCTCATGCAGTCATTGAAATATTTTGCGTGTTTTGTCCCCTGTGACAGATTTATTTGTGTGAATGACTTCTCATGCAATCACATGATTCACTTTTGTTTTTATTATATGGGATACTGGTTCTCTCAGTATTTTGATTCTTTCTTTCTCGTGTAACTCTAGCTGCAAACTTTTGCAGGTGATGATGACAACTCTACTAAAGGTTTATATTAAAGGAGGTTTGTTTGAAAGATCAAGAGAATTACTCTCTGAACTTGAATCTGCTGGCTACGCCGAGAACGAGGTAGAATTAGACAGTATTATTTAGCTTATTGGTGTTTCTATTTGCCCTGCAATTTTCTTATGGTAAAATTTCTCTTTTCTTCTCTAGATGCCATATTGTATGTTGATGGATGGTCTTTCAAAAACGGGAAAGTTAGAAGAAGCAATGTCAATATTTGATGACATGAAAGGGAAAGGCGTTAAATCTGGTATGTCGTTTTCTAAACTGCTTTCAATGTTTGGATATAATTCCACCGTTGTCTAAGATTGGGGTGGGAATATTTGCAATTATATCTCACGCTCCTCTTGGGATAACAATAAACATGGACGAAATAACTTGGATGGAAATAGTTGTTACCTTGAGCATATATCTCGTATGAGTTACGACTAGCAAATTTTTGTTTCCTTTATCCGAATCACTGCAGATTTTAAGCACAGCACCTCTCTGATATCAATTGTCGTATAGCTTCTTTCCCTGTTTTTATAGAGAATGATCTCAGGTTCCTGTTTACAGATGGCTATGCGAACAGCATCATGATAGCTGCTTTATGTCGAAGTAAGCGCTTCGAAGAGGCAAAACAACTGGCAAGGGACTCTGAAGCCACTTATGAAAAATGCGACTTGGTTATGTTAAACACAATGCTCTGTGCCTATTGCAGAGCAGGAGAAATGGAAAGTGTTATGCGAATGATGAAGAAGATGGATGAGCAAGCCGTTAGTCCTGACTATAATACTTTCCATATCTTGATCAAATATTTCATCAAGGAGAAATTGCACCTGCTTGCGTACCAAACCTTACTTGACATGCACAGTAAAGGCCACCGGCTTGAGGAGGTAACTATCAAGGCATTTTTAGTGTTCTAATAAGAAATATTGCTTCTTAGCTTTTCTTTTCTTTAATTTTTGTTTTGGGATCAAATAGTGTTATTAATATACAGTAGTTATTAAAATGTTGCAGTCTTTCACAACTTAGTGTATGATGAAATTTGCAGGAACTTTGTTCGTCCTTGATTTACCATCTCGGTAAAATTAAAGCTCATTTAGAAGCATTCACAGTCTACAATATGCTGCGATACAGCAAAAGAACCATCTGCAAAGAGCTGCATGAGAAAATTCTTCACACTCTAATCCATGGGAAACTCCTTAAAGACGCATACGTTGTAGTGAAGGTTTAAAATCCTTCTCTTCGGGAAATTTTAACATTTGGTCTATTGCGTAATGCCGTCTAAACTGGTAAAAATTCTGTATCAGGACAATGCAAAGGTGATCTCACAGCCTACTTTGAAGAGATTTGGCAGAGCTTTTATGGTGTCTGGGAATATTAATTTAGTGAACGATGTTCTGAAGGTTCTGCATGGTTCTGGACACAAAATCGATCAGGTAAATAATTAACAGGGAACAATTTGAAGCTATCTATTACACATTTTGCTTGCAAATAATATTACAGTTGAATTATACTGGATCTCATTTTTTAGATTAAAAAAAAATTGATTATATATTGAAAGAGTAGTATGAGATAAGGAAGGTGTTCTCACTGTATTCTTCTGTTCTTTTTTAGGTTCAGTTTGAGATTGCAGTTTCACGATATATTTCGCATCCCGATAAAAAGGAATTGCTTCTTCAACTTCTACAATGGATGCCTGGTCAAGGATATGTTGTTGACTCTTCCACAAGAAACCTTATTCTTAAGAACTCTCATTTGTTTGGTCGGCAACTCATCGCAGAGATCTTGTCAAAGCATCATATAGCCTCAAGGACGATGATAAAATCTCGATCTGAGCCGAAATTTAGTAGAGGTCAGAGGTAAATAAGAAGGTTAATTTTGTTTTCTTCTTTTTGTCCTTAAAATGTAATAGATGTACTGTAGGTACTTTGTTTCACGCAATAGATAACAGACTAAAATTTGTAGATGCGCTAATGAATCAAATTTTACATATATATATATGGAATTTTATTGTCCTGTCGATCCAAAATCAAATACAAACCGAAACCAAAATGTTCCTCTGAGTGCATGATTTTCGAAGATGTAAAAATCGAACTGAGCAAAAATGAAGGTTAGAGAGATGGCGAATCGAGTAATTTGATGGAATATCATTTCTTATAGATCATTGAAGAATTCAACAATCTACTGAACACTAAGGTACACCACCGAGTAGGCCATTCAAGTTTACAAAATACTGTAATACAGCAAAAAATTTATACAATTTAACAGTTCACAGTGGTTACAACATTCACCAAGGTAATACCCTTCCCTCCGGACGTATCTCCGACCCATCTTCGTCTTCAAAATCAAAATCTAGCGTCTCCATGACCATACCTACTCCATTTACATCTCCACTTTCACCTTGACGAAAGCCATTGCTTTTGTTCCTCGCTGTTTTTTTGCAGGACTGGCTTGAGCTCTCTGCGAAATCATCATCCCCGGCTACGTTCGGACTAATGTTCTCGTCTCTTCTCCTTTTCGCTGAATCCGGACTGTCATTCGTCATGATGGAGTCTTTCTTACTGGTTCCATAGAACTCGTTCACCGTCGACTCTATTGTTTCCAACAACCGATCACCATACTTGGTTACTTTGGCCCTGAAAGAAAGTTTAAAAGATGGACACCATCATCAAAACTCTTTTCAGTGTGTGATTACGACTACAAGTTTTGAAAGCTAAAATAACTTACTTCCCTAGGCCATTTATCTCCAGGAGTTCCTCCTTGGTTCTCGGAATTTTCTTGCTTATCTGCTGAAGCGTTGCATTGCTGCCACCACAAACAAGATGATTTTTGGGGGTATAAATCAGATTGACCGTGATCACGTAAAGAATTTGGAAGATACAATCATGGAAAATGAGAAGCGGAGTGGTTTACAGGTTTACCCAAATATATGATATGCCATGACACCGTCAGGGGCTTCTTTGACAAGTAGCGTACGAAGCTTCCTCAAGGCTGTGTACATGATGGCGGAGAGATTCTAAAGAAAAAAGATCAATGAACCAACCTCTCAGCAATTCAAAATCGTAGATTAATCTCAACAGGAAAAGGGACATTAAACTAAAAGGTGCTATACCACATTTTCCGGAGGAGCATCTGCTGATGTTAGCGGAGCTTTTGCAGGGGTTGCCACGGGTTTACTCGGCTTTAATACTTTTACAGAAGAAGGGAATCTGCGACAGAATGGAAGTGTTAGCTACGGTTATCTTTAACAAACCCGGTAACACATTAAACATAGCAAATTGCAATGATTTGTTTGAACCTAGTTCATGAGAACCTTAAAAGAAATATATATCTCAAGCACAAAGTCAAACCTCATCATAATAGTCTGGCTTCCAGAAAAGAGTGAGGCAGCCTTTGGATTATTCACCTAGATACAGATAGGTAAATAAACGTTAGGTGTGTAACAGCTTCACAAAGACAACCCGGGTTCCATTTCGCTTACTATCATCCTTAATCATCAATGAGAGGGAGAAGCCAGTGGAATTTATTAACAACTAAGTACCTTGAGCAACGATGACACGGTTCCGTACATATCACTTTTCCTAACATCTTCCAAAAGAATGTCTTCTGTTACGAGATAGTGCAGGATCCGAGAGACTTCAAGTTTCGATAAATGTTTTCCAGCTCCATGAAGCTGGAAAGTCTCATGTCTGTGTTTCTTGACCTACATGCAGAGAAGACAGTTATTTTCAAGAGATCGAACCACACTGATTGGATTGCTGGGAACGAGAAGTCAGGCTTTCATTAACAATTTAGTACCAAGTAAAAAAAGGGACAAAGATTTATGAGCCGTAACAGGGGTTAGGTTTTAGCAGAATCTGGAAGAGAATGGAATATATGAATAGAAAATTTCTCATAACGCTTGAACGAGATGCGGATTGCTTTAATTTGTGCATACCGTTTGATTTAAGGAACCTCTGTAGACTTCAAGAATATGAGATGAAGAAAACCTTTCTCCTGTTTGCTTCACCAGTTCAACCTGCGCAAGGCACAGAAGATAGTGACACGTGATCAATAACAACACATCAAACAAGTGAGATATACATGATGAACTTTAAACAATTTCTATACCAGTTGCCTAGTAATCAAGGTGACATCTTTCTCAATCAAACTCTGGCTACTGCAACAATTATCACACGTATTTTTGCAGTTTGTAGAGTCAAACTTTTCCCCAAAATGGACTAGTTGTAGGAAACGTCGGCAGTCCACCTCATTTTCACAGTATCTAACCTGAAGCAATAAATTTTGCAGAAAATTCTTAGCGAATATAACTTCGAAAGCAAATAATGGGTATCTTCACGTTAAGTACCATGCGGAGAAGGTTTTCAGTGTTCGTTTCGAGTAACCTCCCTGAACTTGCTACACGATTATAACCAGTTGCCATGGGGCTCTGGTCAACTCCTCCTTGGCTAATCATATGCTTAACTCGTATCTGAAACAATATTGTGTATAATATGAAAAAAATTCATCGTTCCAGACCAAAAAAGCGAAGTTTACAATATGTTAGTATAAATGCAACTTACATAGTCGCCATAACCGTAATACAAAACACAAGATGACCTCTGTCCATCCCTGCCAGCACGACCGCATTCCTTGGTTTAAAAAAAAAAAGCTTTATGTAAGTTTCTAATATCAGTATCTAGCTTTGTGTGCAACTAGCTAAACAAGTTTTTAATTACCTGATGATAGCCTTCTATAGACTTCGGGAGCGAGTGATGAATAACAAAGCGGACATCAGGCTTGTTGATTCCTGGAATGTGCAATGTTAATGGGCAGCAAAATTCCATCAATTAAAACAAACATTACTAAAAACCAGTACCCATTCCAAAGGCCACAGTTGCACATATTATATTGATTTCGTCCTTGCTCCATTGTTTCTGTACAAAGGCACGTTGAGTAGGCTCTATACTGCCGTGGTAGAATGCTGCTTTATGACCAAACTCCTGAAATGGTATCCAATTCTATGTTTAAACATGATATTTTGGTATGCACAGGACATGATAAAGCGTCCATATACAAACGACCAACCTGCAATTTTTCAGCAACTTTCTCGCAGTCCATTCTTGAAAGACAATATATAATTCCACATTCATCAAAATGGTTTTCCTTGATAAATTTGTCGATATCTTCCAGACACTTTTTCGTCTTGGGAACAACTGAATACCTGCATATTTCTTGGTAAGTAGCATTCTGGAATATATGTATATATATATTATTGATTTTTGGTAGTTTTACTATACCATAGATTTGGGCGATTAAAACTTTGCCGGAACACAACACAATTAACAAGGCCAAGGGCTTGTACAACGTCTTCTTTCACACTAGCTGTTGCGGTAGCTGTTAAAGCTAACACGGGAATGTTGGGAAACTTCTGCTTCAGGATACCAAGACTCTGCACATTCCACATTATTATTGGTGGGTAAGAAAGGAAGGTTATGTTTCTCGAGAATGTAAGAGATGTGCCTTGTTCGAAGCTTTTGATGGCCTAACCTGGTAGTCTGGTCGAAAGTCATGCCCCCATTGGCTCACACAATGAGCTTCGTCAATAACAAATCGAGCAAGCAAACCACGAGAGTTTAAGGTTTCTAGATGCCTCAAAAGAGAATCGCTTCTGTAGTCAAGAAAGAGATACTTCTTAGCTACGTGTTACTAGTAATATAATTCAGTGTGGCGAGCCTTGCACTACTTGTCCACAACATATATCATACGCCACAATATATCCTACCCGAGGCTAGTAAAAGAGGAATACAGAACAAATAAAGAAAGAGAAAGAGAAAGAGAGAGTTTTTCTAAAAATAAAATAACTACTCACTGTGCCACTTTTTCAGGTGTGACATATAGTAATTTGTATTTAGAATGCTCGGAACTAAGCTCCTGATAGATCTTCAGTTGTTCACCCCATTCCATGCCGGCACTTAGGGAAGCAGCGGGTATATTGGCCTGTAACCATGATTCAGAAATCAAACTGTGAAATGGAAAGAATCCTCTATAAGAATAATTATCAATGATACATAAATAATCTCTGGGGGTTGCTGAAGTGTTCACCTGCAATAGGTTCATTATCTGGTCTTGAATAAGTGACACAAGTGGACAGATGACTAATGTTATTCCTTGACAGACCAGAGCGGGGAGCTGCAGAAGAAGATGTTAGAATACAGTTTGGAGAACACTGTCTGAAAACTTTCATCGAATTTGCGTAGAAAGTATACTACATCTCAGTGAAAAATAAGAAATAGGTTGAAGCATCAAAAGTGACATTAAAATGTAATGTTTTAAGTATAACGACCTGGTATGTCAAACTCTTCCCTCCTCCAGTTGGCATCAAAACAAAAACATCAGAGCCACTCATTGTTGCATTGATGATTTCTCTCTGGTTAGGTCGAAACGAGTGATTTCCAAACACTTTTTTATTACTGACCTGAACGTTGCAAGGAAACACATGAGCACATGGAATGTAAGTGAACAAAGAAAAGAAAAATTCAGCAAATCACCTCCAATTTTCTCGTCCAAGGGAAATCACGACTGCTCCACTTTTTGTCGTTTGAACCTTCAGTGTACGTCACGTCGATAATCTTCGGAACATATTGTTCCCTCTCTACAGGAGTAGATGAAAGACCATACCTATCTACAGAAAATGAAGAATCTCTTGGCATATTCCAGCTATCAGATGCATATCTGCCTTGCTCACTATACTGTTCTCGAGAATCAATTTTTGGATGATCCATTTTTAGATTTGTTGATTTAGGTGTTTCATACTGGAAAGCACGAGTAGCTGTAGATGACAAAAACTGAGACTGTTGCCTTTCTTTATCTCGGATATTGTTCTCGAGCAGCTGAATTTCCTTCTTCAGCTGTAACCTAGTGACAACACAAATTGTGATACATTAGAAACTGACCAAAAGTCAAGGCATACTCATAGTTGTGACACGCTTATATACTCAAGACTCAAGAGACAGATGCATAGTCAATTATTTCTCTAAGCCTAATCTCTTTTCGCTGTATTATTCCCGATAGTTAGGCTTAGCTGGGTAATATACCACAGCCTCCAAAAGGGAGCAAAATTATTACTCTTATAGAACAAGGAAATTTTAACAGCCAAGAAAACGGAAACAAAATTGACTGGGATATAGACCTCTCTTTACGAAGCTCCTGAATACGATCAGGACTCAGATCAGTAGCATCGTCAAGGAGTTCATTCGATATTGCAAGCAACACGTTCTTCATTTGTTCCAAATGGGTTGAAGCTTCTGGACAAAGCCCTAGCTGAGTAGATACCAACATCAAACAAAATGAGGAAACCAATAGATTTACAAACCTTAATAAAAATTCAATAAGAGAGAAAAGCAGTAGTCATACCTTTACTCCATGACTACAGTTGGAACATAATTCAGGAGGCAGACAATACTCTTCTTCTCTTCTGGAAGCACTTCTATCCACAGGTGGAGTTCTCGATGGAAAACTAGATACAGATGGTTGAGGAGTACTAGTTGATTGGTAGTGTTCCATCAAAATTTGGTCGACATCAATATTCTGCACCACAAAGTGGTAACATGCTTGAGTTGACATATATTCACCACAAAAGCCCTATTCTACGTAAGCATCTATGAAAAGACTTCCTCCTAGTCTGAACTGGGTAACAGTTAACACTACAACGTAAGCAATAAGTAGTTTTGATCTTTGCTGTCATCAAAATATGCTACAATTTACAGATACACAAATACGAGATTGAAAAAAACCAGCTTCTTCACATGGAGTACTAAATAAAGAAAAACTATGTGCTACTTTAACCGGTAACATTACCTGAAGTATGTCATCATCAATGTCATCAAGACATGCTGCTCCTGATTCCAACTGCTCAGCTGCGAATGCAGGATTCCTGAATGGTTTCTCCATACCGTTTAAATGCGTGCAACTGGTTTCTGGTTCTCTGACCTCATCATTTGCCCGTGGAAACTTTTCACCAATTCTATTATTATCAACAGGGACAGAGGGAGGAACGCTGTGAGAATATCTTCCAGTTCCTGGTACAATCATTTGACTTTGATTTTGTCGATTGTTCGAATAAAAAGAACCATCAGTGCTAGATGTAACTTTCACAGTGGATCTCTCTCTTGCAGAATATGAGCCATTGGTGCCACCATCATCAACCGGGGGAGTAATTCCAGGTCTTAGGTAGGTCTTATTTATTGAGAGACTTGAAAGAGCACGCCAAGCCTGCCAACATAGGATACCAATAAGTAACATATATGTACAGTTCATGGAAAGAGGACTATCAAAAAGGGGAAGTTCAATCAGAAACTAGGGAAATGTTAACTTTAGAACTACAATGAGATAAACTATTTACTCAAAGATATGGATAGAGAAAAGGAAAAATATATAATTACCACCACACTTTCTCGTCAACAACATACCTTGGCAATTTGCGGGTGCGCCAAAGTATGCACATTTACACTGGGAAACGCAACTGACCTAGACAGAGAGAGAACCAAGCTTTATAAATATTTGTGATTCACGTAGTTGTAAACAGACCCATGAAGATGACTAGGGAAACCTCACAAGATTTTCCATCACTGACATATTCTTGCAAGAGACATCATAGGAGACATAAACATAAGCAGAAGCCTCTATTTTGTTCAAATCTATTAATAAGAAATCAAAACACGCATTGGCACAAAGATCCAAAAATGATGCTAAAAACAGGAGATATTACAATGTGATGTCAAGCTATCCCTGAAATTACTGAATTTGTTTGATTTTCAATAATTCTACTTCTACGACACCAAGCAACACACAGTAAAGTAAAAGACAATCAAGGAACATTGACAGAAGACCAAAGGAGATGATAGCTAAAAAAGAATGAAGATAGAGCCATAATACCTTGCAGCCATATCTCTGTTTCTTCTAGGCTTTTGACTTTCTAGAGCGTAAAGGAAATTGGAGCTCAGATGCTTAGTCTCGGAAGATGGACTTTGGAGCGCCTTTACATGTTCGGACCAATTAGTTTGAGGAACTTTAGGTTTCTGAACTTCGGGAAGATGAGTCCTACTGCAATATAACAGTGAGTAACTGCCAGAGAAATCTTGGAATAAAGTAGAGAGTGAGAGATAACAAGGCAAAAATCATACTTGCCTCATTTGATTTGAATTAATCATAGGTTTTTAACATGCTGAAGAGGTTCCAGTAATTCCTTGACACCACAATTTCGCCACTTGATAAAGAAGCAAAGAAAGAAATTTGCATTCAGATTAGCAACAAGAACTGAGAGAATTTGCACAGTTATCAACTTATCACTAACTAAATAGTAAATACGCAATTATACAGAAAAATGTCAAATTTCGATTGAGAATCTCATCTCATAAACAACCGAGTGAAAAGTAACGAATCCACTAGTTTTAAGCCACCAATTTCAGCACACTGAAAAGGGGTAAAATACTCCAAAAGACCTGAAAATCGAAGTGAGAATTGACCATGTCATAGCTCCAAAGGATTCTCTTTACCCACAGAAAAACGAAAACCCTAATCGAAAACTAAACAGACAGAAAGTCGTCACATTTACAGGCCGAAGAAAACGCATCGAGGTGACAAAGAAGGAAAACTAAACAAAAACCCTAGAAATGGCTGCGAAAGGAAAGCAGCGGAATTACATTTTACAACAAGTGGAGCTTTTTTTGTTTCTAACACCGGCACTGTAGCTTCTCCCTCGGAGAAAGTCGGCGAGGCAGAGTAAGGAGGATAAAAGGGTCGCCACCGACTGAGCAAAATGCCCGTGGAATGATTTTTGCGGTTTCCTAATGGCGGGATAGCTTCCCTCTCCTTCTTCTCTCCCAATTCGCAAATTAAAATTATTTTTGAATTCGGAAAATGGGTAAAATACCCCTCAGCTTTACCAAAAACATTATTAACCCCCCTAACCTTTTTATGAGTATAATTAAACCCTTTCTCTAACTTTTAATAAAGGTTAAATCTAAAAATCTAAACTTTGGCTGTGCTAAATAAGAAAAGAGACTATGAGATTAGGAAGGAAAAAACAAAAAGCTAATTTAAGAAATCTAAAAATTCGAGGCCAAATGTTCAGACCAAATTTTACAAGCCTCTAAAACC
Organism: Sisymbrium altissimum; assembly: GCA_900406495.1. Classification (NCBI taxonomy): domain Eukaryota; kingdom Viridiplantae; phylum Streptophyta; class Magnoliopsida; order Brassicales; family Brassicaceae; genus Sisymbrium; species Sisymbrium altissimum. Next base: position 78,695 of record OVBI01000026.1, on the reverse strand, counting down.
AAAACATTCTAAAAGGCAAACCCCAAAAAAAAGAAAAACAGAGACTTTTCAACGAACCAACAAGAACACACAAAACAAATACCAAAAACTCCAATGATTCACTTCTCCACCTGAGTACCTGACTGTACTTCCTCTTCTTCGTAATCTCTCTGTCTCCATATTCTTTCTCGTCCTCCTCCACGTCTTCTTCTTCGTCCTCCTCCACGTCTCTCTGCATATCCCCCCCCTTTTCTCCCCAGCCAAAACCTCCAATGTACAGAGAAACAGCCGGAGGCGTTTTAGCATCATCCACTATCTTCATAATCTCTTAAAACCAAAACTCTTGTTTCATAGGAACCCATTGTTTCATTCCATGTGAGCCTGATTTATCAAGCCTTGGACAAGGATAAGATTACATTGCCATCATGCTCGCTGCAAGAAAAGACCTCAGGTGGGGTATAAGCCGCAGTTCTAGTTTTCGAGTTGGGGACAGAGTGCATCACAACGGACTATGATAGTAAAAATCACTTGAACATCTAAGACAAGAAAGCTCACAAAAGACGATTACATAAGAAAGTGCAAAACTTTGAAAGTTTCTATGAGTGCTTGGAGATATAACTTTTATAGGTGAAATATGCTTGAACATTGTAATCACAGACACAAATCCAGAAAGAGAAAATGAAGCGAACGAAATAAGCAAAAACTCTCCGAAAATAAGAATCTAATTTACAAGATATATGTAGTTGAGGATACGATGCCCTGTAGGGAATCATCATAATCATCAACCTCTGTTTGTTGTTCTTATACTGCAAATTTTACAAATCTTCAAAACAAAAAGCAAAACCAAAGCATTGTAATTGGCAAACACAAAAAAGAAAAACAGAGACTTTTAAGTTTCAGCAAACCAACGACAAACTTCCTTCTTACACAGACAAAAACCAAAAAATCAACTGATTCTCACTTCTCCACTTGCGTGTACTTCCTTTACAGTTTTATCATATTCATCTTCTTCGTCTTCCTCTTCCTCCACTTCCTCCTCTTCATCCACCTCCTCTTCCTCTTTCCCCTCTGCATCTCCCTTTCCTCCCCAGCCAAAACCTCCGATGGAACGGGAAACAGGTGGAGGCGTTTTGGCGTCATCCACTATCTTCATGATCTCTTCAGCGGTCTGGAGGGAGAAGGTTGGGTTCTCTTTCCTGAAATATGCAGCTTGAGCGGTCTCCGTGAGTTCCCTTGGCAAGTTCTTCAGGAACCATGGGTGTTTCTTGATTTCTGCAATGGTTATCCTCTGCGAAAACAACAGCGTAGCTCATCAATTGTCAAACAAAACCATCTTTTATAAACAAAGTAGCTCATTTGATTAATGTATACCTTGAGTGAGTTGGCCACAAATATACGGGAAAGTAGATGTTTGCAATCTTGTGAGATGTGGACGTAGTCCGGGATCTTGTACTGAACAGCCATGATTTTCTGTATAACAACAAGATCACACATTGATGAATAGGATGCAGCATACCTAGCGCGAGATATGCAGACACATGGCTCAAGAGAAGAAACCAACCTGTATTGTTTTCCTGAAGTTTTTGGGGTCTTCCTGGTCTTCAAACGGGTATGCTCCAACCAGCATGACATAAAGAGTCACACCACAAGACCACACATCAGCCATCTGAAAGAAGAAAAACCAATTACAAATCTTACCGACTACCACAAAGTTAATGTGAAGAGCATGACAATTTTATAGGAAACCATTATTGCATTGAGCATGATGCCTGATTTAGCAAGACTCGGATAGCAATAAGATTACCTTGCCATCATATTCTCTCCGAGAAAGGACCTCAGGTGCAATATATGCTGGAGTTCCAACAGTCGATTTGGGCCTTGAGTGTAGTAGAGAGGACTACAAAAAAAAGAAGATTTAAATCACTTGAGAATGCTTTCACGACAATGGGGAATAACAAAAGAGGATCTCATATAAAATGGCAGAACTTGGAAGTCTATTATAGTGCCAGACCTTGGAATAACCAAAATCACAGATTTTGAGACGTGGAGCAGGACTTCCATCCAGGAGTGTATTCTCGAGCTTCAGATCTCTATGGCATATTTGCTGCGAAAAAAAAATGGACACAAGGTGACCACAGGATTGATAAACGAACTGAATTCAAACATCCAAGGGGTTAGAAATTTCCTAACTCATATTTTTTTGCCTTACCATAGCATGGCAATAGCTAACACCTGATATAAGCTGCTGGAAGAAGTATCTCGCCTGAAAAAAGAGAAAAAAGGATTAGACTTTACATTCCAATTGTTTGATACGCGATAACAATCGCACTTGCATAGTATTAAAAGAAGGCCAAAAATTTGAAATGCAAAGCTCACCTCATCTTCACTGAATCTTCCAGCACTGCATATACGCTCGAATAGTTCACCGCCAGCAGCATATTCCATGGCAATGGCAAGATGAGTTGGAGTCAACACCACCTGTTAAAATCCGTATGGAAAGATAACAACTTTGTGATGATTAAATAAATTTAACAACTTGAGTAAGATATCCTTTTCACCGTAGCGACAAAAAAAAGTGGAAATTTAACTAACCTCCTTAAAGCGGATAATATTTGGATGACGAAGTGATCTGTGATTGATGATCTCTCTTGCCACGTTCTCATCAATCTGTTTCCAATGAAAACAACAAAAACTACAATCTGAGCCAAAGAAATGATTTTGGGTTTGTAATATTGCTAAATTGAGGGAATAGGAAATGAGAGATGGTCAGCTCATGAGAACAATGACACAGAGAAACCGATAAATAAATGAGCAAAAGTAATGGGAGACGGACCTTGGGACCACGCTCGATGTACTTCATGGCAACAAGTTCCTTGGAGTTTTTGACTTTCATGAGCCTGGCCACTCCGAAGTTCCCGGCGCCTATGTCTTTCACCAGCTCGTACTTGTCCATCTTCCCTCGCCAAAACCGACAACCCTAATTCCAAACACACACACCCAACAAACAAACACAAACCCACAAAATTCTCGTTGAAATTCAGCTTCCACTTCAATCCCTAACAGCTCAAATAAACGACGACAATTTCACGTGAATTTCTATAAAATAAAAAAAACAATCAGTATCCCAAAATCAAGGATGCGATTCCGAGATCTCGCGATTCGTAGAGACAAATAAAGAAGAAAAGGAAAGAGATAACGATTGAGATTTGGATTGGAGAGGTTTCAAGGCAAAGCGAAGAATCGACTTTTTTGTTGGAATTTTTGTTTTTTCTTTTCTTTTTTTTTCCGGTGAGATTTATAATCCAAGGAATTGTTTTTTTTTTTTCTTTTCTTTTCTTCAGATAATAATAAATGATGATGAGAATGAGAATGAAGAATCTCCCCTTCATGATGCTCCTTTTTTATTTTAATTAATTAATTTTTTAACGTAGTGGGACCCACGAGTTACCATATTCCATCCATCCCATACAGACATGTTTCCTTGCTCCATTCGAGTGCCGTTGTACGGAAACACGCTTTTTTCTGGTTTCCTAATTACATTCATTTATTTAATGCAAAAGCTAATAAGTCGAGAGTTACTTGAGCAAATGAGAAATCACTATAGATTTGATTCGTAATGACTTTACTATAACTGTTAAATAACGTATATACTCTAGGTACTACTGTTTTAAATGATTATCGATCATAAAAGCAAGAATTGTTAAATATCATGTTATGTAGCACAAAATAGTAACACTTTAATCAAATGTTTTTTGTGTTAATGCAAAAAAAGTCTTTGTTATTTATCTGATTTAGTAAACGTTCATAGGGTTTTTTCAATCCTTATTATGAGTTGAACAGTACGTGGTCTAATTATGCTGAGATGCAAACTCTGATCATCTCTAAAATACTTGTATGAATGAATCATTAGCAATAATTACCGGTGAATGTCTTTGTTTTTGCACAAGTTGTCAAAAAGGAAAGTTTATGTAGTGAATCAGCAAATAAATGTTACAAAACAAAAAGTTCACTTGCCCGAATAAATTTGAACTCAGGGAGATATTCGTTTTGGATTTGAAAGAATCAAACCAATACATATGAGGCAGAAGTGATCGATCAAATGATCAGGCGAAGAAATGACTGCCTCAAGGTTCACGAGAAAGATCCCGTCTACGGTGGAATCAATATCAAGATGCAGAAGAGTAGAGGTGAGTGGAGAATCTGTTGGTGATCATATCGGTTTTGTCTTGTCGCATCAACTCACGCAACCCACGTTCCTTTGTCTTCCTTCTATTTCGAAACTAAACATAGTAAAGGTAGTCACGACCAAACAATATTAGACTGAATTGAATACTGTCTAAGCCTTAACGCTAGATTGATTACGAATTTTGTCTGAACGGAACTCGTAAAAAATTTGAAATAAAAAAAACCAAATCTACTAAAATAATCACGGTAGAAACGGACGATTCGATTTGTTACATACCAGACTTCCCGTTAAATTTGGTAGAAATAGGCAAATAGCACACACTCTATGAATGAATATTAAACTCTAATCTTGGTTCAGATTGATCAACCCACTAAACCAATTACACAAACTTTTATATGGGCCTTTTAGTTGATGGAGCAAACATTAGAATTGATATGGGCCTATAAATTAATAAATGATTTCTAAAGGCCCAATTAGCTAATTGAAACGAGCTATGAGCTTTTATGATTATTTTATTACCCAAAATCTCTCTAAAGCGAAAGCGATACACTGAAGAGGGAAGGATCTCTACCGAACAAGGACAAACACTGTGCTGCTCTCTTCTCTTCGTTGGTCTCTCGCTGCCGAGAAACAAGAGAGCTGACACTGTATTGCCAAAGATGCAATAAACGCCAATTTGAATCAGATCATCGAGCCTAGTCAATTGCTCTTATCTAACGCATTCCAATCACCATCTCCGTCTTCCTCAGATCTGATCGTCCGCCGGATTTCGCGATGCCGTCTTCCTCCTCCTCCACCGGCGCCGTACTCCTTCTTCTCGTCTCTCTCCTCGCAACCTCTCTCGCCTCCGATTCAGATCACAAGGTTAGAGTCGGATCTCCCCTGCCTCCCTCATTTCGGTTATATACAGCTCGAGAATCGAGTAACAGTGTGTCTGTAGATCTCGTGATTTGCATGCTGTTTCTTTTCTCTTGGATCTGTTCGTTTTCCAATGGGTATTGGGTAGAGTCATGGAGCTTTCTTCCAATTGGTTCTTCGTTTGCAATTCTAAGAAGACTTTTTCTTCATTGTGACTTAGATTCTCGTTTATTTGATACTCAGATAATCACACGTGCTGCTATAGTGAATCATCTCTATTAAAGTCAATGCTTTTTTTTTTTTTTTTTTTTTCAGTATCAAGCTGATGAGCAGGTTACACTGTGGGTGAACAAAGTTGGGCCATATAACAATCCACAAGAAACTTACAACTATTACAGTCTTCCCTTTTGCCGCCCCTCTCACAATGATGTTCATAAATGGGGTGGTCTCGGTGAAGTTCTTGGTGGAAATGAGCTTATTGACAGCGAGGTCCCCATTAAGTTCTTGAGTACGTTTTCATTCTTGTCCTACTTATTTTGAACACACTAGTTATCTTACTTTTGCGCTAACTACAGTTACTTTTTTCCACAGAAAATGTTGATAGAAATGTGATCTGTCAGCTTGAACTTGATGAAGCTAAAGTCAAGCATTTTAAAGATGCCATCGAATCTAGCTACTGGTTTGAGTTCTTTATGGGTATGTTTCACATTTCCTTGTACAAATTTCTTTCAATCGCTAACCTTGTTTCTCACAATCGTTTTTTTTTTTGGCATCTGATCTGCGTGGACGTTCATCGGGTGGTTCTAACTTCAGATGATCTGCCTTTGTGGGGTATGACCTTTTGCATATTTACTTGTAATATCCAAAATTAATCATTTCTTCTGTTTTAGTTTTGCATAGTGTTAAGACTGTCTCATCGCTATTGTAGGATTCGTTGGTGAGCTGCACTCTGACAAAAATAGTGAAAACGGCAAACATGTCCTCTACACACATAAGAACATTATTGTCAAATACAACAAAGACCAGGTCGGTTGTCGCTACGCCATTAAGCAATTATGTGAACATCCTGTGAGCTACATGCGGTGATCTTATTTATTTATTTTTATAGATCATTCATGTTAATCTCACTCAAGACAACCCAAGGCCACTGGAAGCTGGAAGGACGGTGGATCTGACGTATTCTGTGCAATGGATCCCAACAAATGTTACATTTGCCCGCCGTTTTGATGTATATCTGGACTATCCATTCTTTGAGCACCAGGTAGCTTTTAGCTTGTTATATACCCTTATTTGATTATGATTGGTTCACAGTTTCGTAATGTATCATACTGAAAGTCTCCTTTCCTGCTTGTTTCACACTTTTAATCTAAAACTTTATCCCTTACAAGATGTTTGTTCAAGCTGGATAAGCCTTCTAAGAGTTTATTTCGTTTTGCAGATCCATTGGTTCTCCATCTTTAACTCGTTCATGATGGTTATTTTTCTCACTGGTCTGGTCTCAATGATATTGATGAGGACTCTCAGAAATGATTATGCGAAGTATGCTCGTGAAGATGATGATCTCGAGAGCTTGGTGATGTTTCCTCAACTTTTATATGTCATAGCTGCACGATATTTTACGCTATACTAATCTCTTGGCAGTTTGTCCAACAATTATTTCTTTATTTTTGAGGCTGTTAAACCATTTTTGACATTCGTATTGATGGGCACAGGAACGGGATGTAAGTGAAGAATCTGGTTGGAAACTTGTGCATGGGGATGTGTTCAGACCACCATACAGTCTAGTTCTTCTCTCAGCCGTTGTTGGCACAGGCGCACAGTTGGCGTTGCTTGTTCTTCTTGTCATATTAATGGCCATCGTAGGGACTCTATATGTTGGGTATGTCTTACACTCTTCTTCTCACTTGCCAATAACTTTTCGTCTGTTGTTTCCCCTCCTTTCTTTGTAGTACTTTTGGTATGCCTTTATATTTGGCAGTGGACCCTAACTTGTTGGGTGGAATTTACTAACATCGTATTCTGATTATTTCAGGAGAGGAGCAATCGTCACAACTTTCATAGTTTGCTATGCTCTGACGTCCTTTGTCTCTGGTTATGTGAGTGGTGGAATGTACTCAAGAAGTGGGGGTATGACTTACTCTTCTTGGCGGATCTCTCTAGTATTACTTTGGCCTCGGATTTTTAAATTTTAGTGGAATGCCTATTTGTTCAGGTAAACATTGGATCAAGTGCATGGTCCTCACGGCTTCTCTCTTCCCCTTTTTGTGCTTTGGAATCGGCTTTCTCCTGAACACAATTGCCATATTCTATGGATCCCTTGCGGCTATTCCTTTCGGGACAATGGTTGTTGTGTTTGTAATTTGGGGTTTCATTTCCTTCCCCTTAGCCCTCCTCGGGACAGTCGTTGGAAGAAACTGGAGCGGTGCGCCAAACAACCCCTGCCGTGTAAAGACCATTCCACGACCAATCCCTGAGAAAAAATGGTACTTAACTCCGTCGGTTGTCTCCCTGATGGGAGGTTTGCTACCATTTGGAAGCATCTTCATCGAGATGTACTTTGTCTTCACATCCTTCTGGAATTACAAGGTAATAGTAGTTGCTTTGATAATAAACAAATCTAAGAAACTGATAATTCTTTTACAAATTGATCAAACCAGAGAGACTCAACACTCAACCAAACCCTAGAGAATCTTTCCTCTTCAACTATCTGCCGAAATCCAGCCCTCTCTAACTGCGCTCTGACAAACTCGCAGACCTAGGCTAGTTATATTAGACCTACAGCTTAAGTTTGTGCAGTTGAACTTCTTCAAGTAGACCGGACCTGGCTTCACATACTTGTAGTAAATTTGATTGGCTATTCCTGATGTCCGTTTTTCCTTTTGGGTTTGACAGGTGTACTATGTGTATGGGTTCATGCTGCTGGTTTTTGTGATTCTGGTCATAGTGACGGTCTGTGTGACAATTGTGGGAACTTATTTCCTGCTGAATGCAGAGAATTATCACTGGCAATGGACTTCGTTTTTCTCTGCTGCTTCAACGGCTGTCTATGTCTATTTATACTCCATCTATTACTACTACGTAAAGACCAAGATGTCCGGATTCTTCCAGACAAGCTTTTACTTTGGATACACCATGATGTTCTGTCTTGGCCTTGGAATCCTTTGCGGTGAGCTCACTCTCCCTCCACTCTCTTCAAAACTAGGGTTTGGTGTTACTGATTGGAGTAAATTTTCTTCGTGTGAAAATTTTGCAGGAGCTGTTGGATTCTTGGGATCAAATCTGTTTGTAAGGAGAATCTACAGAAACATCAAGTGCGACTAGACAAATTATCTGAAAAGAGGAGAAAATATCCAATTCAGAAGGAAGCTTCTTATGGAGTTATATCTTATATAAACACAGTAGAGAGGGAGGAAGTTGGAGCATATATATATTCTTCAACGAGGGCTTTTTGTCTATTTTCGTCTTATTTTCTCCCTTTTTGGTAAGTGAGCTGTTCTCTTTAGATTAGAATTGAGTGGGTGTAATATACTACTACTACTACTACCTGTAATCTTTTTTTCCTGTTCCTTTTGACTTCACTTCACTTAGATCAATTGAATATGGTGTCCTCGAGGAGCAATTGGATATAATCCAGTTCGTCTTTGTTTTGCGCCCGCGCATTAGATATTACTGTAGAATTAACTTGCTAACTTTTTATTGGTCCAAGAATAAGATAGCACGTCCAAGAAATTGTGTGGTCATACAGAGAGGGTTGTTGCGTTGGTAAGAGTTCAAAGATCTCATCGTCGTCATGTGTAAAGAAATGTTAAATCTTGTGCATGAAGTTAAGATAAATTTTGTTTCACGGGTTGACTTAATTGGGTGTAAGTAAAGCCCGTGATTTGAATGCACTTAAAACTGGGTAGTGGTTGTCTTCTCTTTCTAATAAATTGCAAGTCTTTCTACGAAAAGTACATGCATAGGCTCATTCCGAAAGCTTTAGTGGGACCTGCGGCCACAAAGAAAAGCACAACCCCACAAGGATAAGTTAAGACGCATCACATAAATTAGGGAATGGAAGATAATAAAAAGAAAGAGGATTCTATTTGCAGATTGTGTTCCCATGAGGTTTTGCAATTTCTCTTCAACTTTAAAAATTTAGGATTTTGTTGGTTTGTTGTTTTAGTTACGTGTAGATGTAGGGCCTAGTTACATGTCAATAATGTTTTAACAAGTGAGTGAGATAAAAGTGGGAGAACGGATCAAAATTTGAAAGCCCATAAGCAAATTTCTATAAAATTTGGCAATTTAGAACCCAAACAAGTCTAGAAACATCATCTCAAGTCCAAAAATATTCGAACAAATGTGACTTGTCCCAAGTCCAACCACATATGCGCTCTCACCAACAAAAGAGTGCACAGATGTAAAACACACACACACAGAGACAATCGCGAAGAAGATAACACAAGCACCCACATATCGTACGCCACGTGGCAGATAATGTTCAAAACACTCGCCTCTTTATAACCCTCTCTCCCTCACACCCCTGGAAGCCATTTCAACAAAGCCACACACTCTCACAAGTCAGAAGATTCAACAATGGCCTCCACTGCTCTCTCCAGCGCAATCGTAAGCACCTCCTTCCTCCGCCGCCAACAGACACCAGTCAGCCTCAGGTCTCTCCCGACGGCCAGCACACAATCCCTCTTCGGCCTCAAGTCCTCCAGCGCTCGCGGAGGCCGCGTCACCGCCATGGCTGCCTACAAGGTGAAGTTCATCACACCGGAGGGTGAGCAAGAAGTGGAGTGCGAAGACGACGTCTACGTACTCGACGCTGCGGAGGAAGCCGGTATCGATTTGCCATACTCGTGCCGTGCGGGATCATGCTCAAGCTGCGCCGGGAAAGTCGTCTCTGGATCCATTGACCAGTCGGACCAGAGCTTCTTAGACGATGAGCAGATGGGCGAAGGGTATGTCCTCACCTGTGTGGCTTACCCGACTTCGGATGTCGTCATCCAAACCCACCAAGAAGAAGCCATTGTTTAATTTCTAAGCTCTTTTGATCATTTGGGAAAAAGCTTGATGTATAACTCATCTCTCTCTCTCTCTCTCTTGAAACTTCGCTAATTTGGCTCACCATTTTATAAAGATCAATGGATCACAAAAATTTCAATATTCTTCCTTTTTATTTGGTTGTTTTGTTTACTATCCAATTGTCAATTTTCCTTCCATACATCATTTTTATGCATATTCCTCTTTAAAGATAAAAGAAATTGCTGATGGCGTACATTATTTGATACTACAGCAGATAATATGTGTAATTTTAATAGTTGAAGCCGAAAATGAACATAAGTCCACTCTACAACATTAGATTAGTTACAACTTGAAAGCTTCACTTCACAAACGCATCCTCTTGCTTAGAAAAGACAGAGTGGAGGTTGCATGGCGTTTACAACTTCTCACCTAGGCCAAACATTTAACGCTTTGTGTTTTTTCACAACTGTAAGTCTAGAGTCTTCCCCATGTCCCATTCTGATGGTGATCTGTCCCAAAGTCCAAACCACATATTTACTCTGACCAACGAAATAGTGTAGAAACACATGTAAAACACAACACGCACACAGTGATAAATCACCAAAACAGATAACACAAGAATCCACATATCATACGAAACGTGGCTTATAGCGTCCAACAAACTGGCCTTCTTATAGCCCGCCCTCTCTGCCCTCACACATTCTAAGCCATTTCAACAAAGCCACACGCTCTCACAAACAGAACGAAGAAAGAAGAATCATCTTTCTTTACACAATGGCTTCCACTGCTGTCTCCAGCGCAATCGTCAGCACTTCTTTCCTCCGCCGTCAGCAGACACCTATCAGCCTCAGATCTCTCCCGGTGGCCAACACACAATCCCTCTTCGGACTCAAATCCTCCACAGCACGTGGCGGCCGCGTCACCGCCATGGCTACGTACAAGGTCAAGTTCATCACGCCAGATGGAGAAAAGGAAGTCCCGTGCGGAAGCGACGTATACGTCCTCGACGCGGCGGAGGATGCAGGACTTGACTTGCCGTACTCATGCCGTGCCGGAGCTTGCTCGAGCTGCGCAGGTAAAGTCGTCTCTGGAAACGTTGACCAGTCGGACCAGAGCTTCTTAGACGATGACCAGATCAACCAAGGGTTTGTTCTCACCTGCATCGCTCTCCCAACTTCTGATGTCGTCATTGAAACCCATCAAGAAGACGCTATGGTTTAAATACTTATGAAACCCATCAAGAAGGCGCTATGGTTTAAATACTTAAGAGAAATAAATTAGCCTTTAAGTTGATGATGTGTAAGTATGTTATCTCTCTTGTTACTATGCTAAACATTCCTTTAATTTTGCTCATCCGTTTAATAAGATCAATGGATGAAAGTCTAATTTCCATAGTCATCTGTTTTTTAAACATATTCTCCTATCGATTCAAAGCAAAGAAGAGAAGAAGTTGCCGAGGGCGTATATTATTTGAATCTACGGAAGATTGATAGTATGTGATCTAAGAGCTAAGCCCAAATGGCAAGTGCGGACATAAGTCCAGCTCCAAGGAACAACATTATATAAGACACAACTTGAAGCCTCACATTACAGCTCATCCTCTTGCTTAGAAAATCAGCTGCGATTAGGTCCACCAGCGCCATGTACACCAGTATCCCAGCCGAGAGCGAGTCTAGTATCCCTTCAGTGACCAGAGCTCCAGGGCTATGCGAGTTGAAAGACGAGGCTACTGCGGTTCCAATCCCGATCCCTACCGGTGTTGTTAGTGCGAAGAAGCAAGCCATTATGGTCGCTGACTTGTTCCTAAACTGTGCTTGAGAGATGCAGCCTCCGAGCGCAAATCCTTCAAAGAACTGGTGAAACGATAGAGCGGCAACTAGAGGCCTTATGGTGCATGGAGACTGCGATACTCCAAGGGATAAACCGATGATGATTGAGTGCGACACAATCCCAAGCTCCAATATCTGTAAAATCATAAAATACATCAGACTTCTTCTATGCTCAATCTTAACATAAATGTTTGCGCAAATGAGTAATAAGAGAGATCTAAACCTGAGAAACAACAACATGCCTAGCTCCAGTTTCGACATCCTGAACTCCGTGAGCATGGACATGTCCGTGTGAATGTCCATTAGCGTGTCCATCGCATGTACCATGACCATTAGAGTGACTATGTCTATGGTGAGCAGCATGAGCACGAATGCCAACAATGTGAATCCCGCCACCCTCTTCTTCACCAAACACTTTACTATTATCGTTCCCTCTTTCAACAACAACGGGAACAACAGATGCCTCTTCACGAAAAGGCTCAACAAGAGCGGGAGATCCACCAGCACCCTCAACATTATTCCTCTCTTGCTTCCTCTCATAGTACTGAGTCCCCATGAAATCCACAAGCAGAGTGATCAAAGCAGCCACCATCGCAAAGAAGCCAGGAAAGGGAAACTTGGACCACGGATAATCCGGTAAACAAGGGTTAGTCAGAGCTTCCGTGCCACCTGCAAGCATATGAACAAAGCCAGTAGCGAGTATAACACCAGCTGCAAAGGCTTTAGCAGCTACAAAGAGATTCCCTTCGGTTTGCAGGAACCGATGGTTCTTGCCAACGAGTGGTATAGCTACACCTGCAGCTCCAGCTAAGAGAATGGAGGCAATGGCTACAAATTTGAGTAAGAATGCAGCTGAATCGTCACGACAGAGGTCAGATTCGCCAGCGTCACAGAGGATTTTAGAAGAAGCCATTGTTGTCTCGGGAACTATCTGCAAAATGGACTCTTTTTTGTTTCCATAGATCAACAGATAAACCCAAAGTCAGAACACAATCAAAAGGACATCTCTTTTCATTCCCAAATACAGAATTGAGTGGGAAAACAGAATCTCATTCGATTTTGAGTAAAGTGTTCGACGAAATACCTGAGAGGGAATCTCTCCCTGATCCGCTGAACAAGTCTAGAGGAAACGATTCCCAAAGAACCTAAAAGACAACGAGAAAAAGAGAGTTTCCAGTAATTAGATTGGAGAAATTCCGATGAATCGAATCCCAAGGAAGGGTTGAGGGATATAAAGGACTAACATCGGTTTTGATCATGGGAGCAAAGAGAGTGTTGTCTTCTTCTTCCTCGGGATCAAGGAGCAGAAAGCTAAACCTTTATTAAATAGGAGAAACCGGAAAAAAAGGGAAAAGTTGGAGAATGAACGAAAGAGTGTCGACATTGTCAGCACGTTGGAGTTACGAACAGGGCTCCCTCCGTGTCAGTTTAAGACTGAGGACAGACTGACGCGATACAAACTTGGTCTCTCCATCTTTGTCTATACTTGCCTATTATGTCGACATTCTCACGTTATTTCCTTTTTTTTTTTTTTCCTTTTTATTCTTAAACCACACATAAAAATGGATCTTTTGCTTTTGCGATCCTTTTTCTCTTCTTCACTTGTATAATTATATTTTTATGTAAAAACATATAGTTTAATCTGTAAATGTTGTGATGGTAAAAAGATTAAGTACGCTTCAGCTCCAACAAAATACAGATTCTGTTATACGTATTGGTTTTTAAGCAATATTGACAACTTTTATCAAAGCTTCGATAAGAAAGAAGGAACAATGTCAAGTTCTCCTAAACAAATCAAATAGTGTTTCTCCACCACCATCATTGTTCTCTTCACTCCCACTTCTTCTCCTTCCATTATCTTCTTCACTTTCAATCTCTATCTCAATCTCATCGTTTAAAGGCTGCATTGAACCGATGTTATTGAATGTTTCAGACAGATATTCTTCCACTCTTGACGTGTATTCATCTTGAGGACTGCTCGATGAAGCTGCTGCTCCGAATATGGACTCTGCTTGGTCTGTGGAGTTTATGGTGATCTGATTCAGTGAGGTCATCGATGAGCTCCTCGACAATGTTCCCACTGTCATCTCGTCTCTCTCGTCTATCGTTGCTGTGTCGAGTGAACACACTGATCTCGCGTGCTTAGACCTCTCTTTCACTCTCTTACACCAGCTGTGAAGTGAGTCTCTTACATTCTCTGCTATCACTGCTTTCTTGCACCGAGATCCCATCTGTTCAGATTTTCAGGTGAATCCAGAGAATTTTGATGAACAATGTTCAGTTATAGACCTTGATAGACTAAAGATAATGGAACTTGGAGATATATGAATGGTTTACACGAACCTGAGTGACAATAACATTGAGAGGCACAGTGCCATAACTACACCAGAACTGAACAAGAACTCTGCATTCACCACAAAGAAAATTGTTAGAGACGGTTGGTTGCTGCGCAAACTATTATGTGTTTGAAACGCACCCAGAAATGAGACGGCTCGATATCATAACGTGGTTCTTCATGAAGCAAGATCTTTCCTTGATTCCCCACTGATACATGAAATGAAAGATCTTGTCATAAATCTGAAAAACTTTTACATAGCTGATTTAAGTATTGGTGCAGGTGCACTTACCAAGAACCAGATGAATGTTGCCATCTCAAATGCATTCTGCATTAACAGATAGTACATAAGGATCATATCTGTGAATAACAAGAGTCATGGCTTGTAGAACTGAGACAGGAAAGGTTGTTTTGTTTACCTGAAAAATGATAAATTGTATCAACCGTAATAGAATTTCCGGTTTGCCAAACCAGAAAAGTCCATCTCGTGGTTTCACTTGAGCCCCAGCAGTTGTGCCTGTCTGTTGCTCCTTAACCTCGAGAGCTAGCTTAGAGACAACGTGCTCAAGTTTCGTTCCAACCAACATGACAAGCTTAAACAACACAATAGATCCAAACATATGCTTTGAGTGTTAGCTCCTTATGAATTTCAAGCTTTCTATACTTGCTTAGTAATTAGTACTCTTGCTTTGTTCACTTACAATGGCAGGGATGAATGATAACCAAAAGTACATATTCAGGCCTGCAACAATATCATCGAATTAATAAGACAAAGCTTAAATGCGGAGATAGAAATGGAGGTCACTTAGTAATTACCATGAACATTTATGCAGATACATACTATAGCGTAAACCCAAAGCGGCCAGCTGTTGATTCATCAAGAAACATTCATCAGTCCCATTCTATAATTTCCTAATGAAATCTTCTCATGTAGTTGAATCAACGAGTCTTAGATCAATTATGAACTCTATAAAAGCATACCTTATTCCAACAATGCCATGAAACTCATCTTCCATGCTCCGTACCATATACATATGGAAGTTGTATGTAAATGGCAAGTTATGTTTCTGAAATTTCAAAGTAATGAAACACGAATTCAGTACAAGAGTCATGCCAGCTACCAGATCGACTGAGAAGTCTGGAAACAGCAATATGAATAACCTTCACATTCTAGGCCAAAGAAGTGTTACAGTTTATGTTTACTTTTGTGTTTGAAGGGAAAGGTACTCACAGTGAGGAAACCTAACCGGAGCGCAAAGTAGTCAGACTTCCGTATGGAGCCTCTAAACTGCCGCAGGAAACAAAGCTGCACCAACAAACATATATTCTTTAGATTCTGGAGAAACAAGTAATTGTCTTTGTTCTTTCTTAACAATTTTCTTTGATGTTCTGCAGTTCCCAACTAGAGATATGTCACTTCAAGGTAAAATCGTGGAGAGTTACCATCCAGATGAGAAAACGATTGTTACTCCAAGGATGAGAGGCATGATGGAAGACAAATGTAGACTGACGCATCATCACTTTCGTCCTCTTTGCTATTGAACAATATCAAGAAGAAGAGGATATATGAAGAAGAATTTGAAGATAAAGTTAAAGCATCCAATCTATGTAGTTAGAAAATTTCAATGGAATCGACTCGATAATCAAGGCAAAGAGATAAAATGCAACTTCTGCAGAATAGCATCTCCACGGCTCAAGTGAGTTCATGAATGCACAACCTAAATAATCCTAGTTTCACGCTGTTCCCAATCCTAAGACAGCACAGTTCTTCATCTTTCTTAAGATGAGATTCATCAAAGAAACATACAAGCTTTTACTTGAAGTAGAAACAGAAAAGTTCTGTTATGTACCATGGATATCTGCTTCAGCCATTATCATCGCTTGGGCTTCCCATTTTCTCCAACTGTAAATCTGTGTCAAATGATTAAAAGACGACACTATTTCTGATTGTTCGTCTGCATAACCTCAACAACACTCTTTTGTACACAAAAGAGAATATTGAAGATAAAATCTATTGACATATGTTTAGGGGAACAAAATATTTGATCATAAGGGTGCTCTACATCCTCTAAACATGAGGATGAAGGTAATAGCAAGTACAATAGTATTCTTCCTTCCCGAGGAACATAGAAATACCCAAGAATAAAAATGTTAACATTCATATGCAGATTCGGGACCTAGAATGTGTACCTTGCTCATGGCTAAACCAATGGCAATGCCACTGTACAAAACATGAGTGATACCCAAGACAAATAAGAATCTCAGGAGTTGCTCGAGGCCCTCATACGACACAAATGGTTCACGGCCCTGACATTGGATCCAAGTTCCAATTAAGCCATATAGGTTAAAGGTAAAAGGAAAAATGACCTCTTAGTAGATAGATAAGTAGAAATTTACATGACCACATTGATGATGAGAGGCTCCATGTATTCCATGATGTGGTAAGGAAGAGTTGTTTATAGGAGAGGTGTGTTCCAAAAGAAGTTTCTTATGGATTCCATAGTCTTGTTCAGAGCAAATATAGAATTTACTGTTGAAAAGGGAGGAGTTCACACAGATTTCTGAAATCCATCTCGCGCTTTGTGACAACAGCAGGGATATAAGCCCCAGCAACATCAACTCTATCAAGAAAGTTTAACAAATCAAAATCTATAAAAGAAGACAGCCCATTTTCTATTTCCAACACAATGTATAAGGACCGCAACACTAAAATTTCACCCCGGGTCTAAATGACGTACCTTCTTTCATCTTCTCCAGCGAAGTAAAAAGTGCCTTTCTTCTTGTCTTCTTTAACCACTGAGACACAGAAGAACATAAAATTAGCGTCTCAACTTCATCTAACATGGAACACTTTCCTGTCCAGTTAAACAATCATTATGTAACAATGACTTCTCCTAAAGTGAGAACCTCAACACTTCTTCTAACTTTCGAAACCAGAGCAAGGTCTTCTTCTCCTAACATTTAGCAAGCATAAACACAAATCCTGAAAAAAAACATCTCGTCCATCACAATTACTGCTTTCTAGTACCAAGTATCAGATAAAAACACTTTCTGTTCACGAATCAAGGAGAGCAAAGACTTTTAGTCCCCAAGTGCATATCAAACTTCATATACTCATTTCCCGAGCTGAGCGTTTCAAGAAACACTTGGTAGACAAAAAGCAGAAAAGAACATAAAAACAAGACCACACCTTTCCGAATCTGTAGATGGCGCGTTCAACGAGAAAGCAAACGAATACCAAAACAGTGACAACCGAGGCAACAGAGTAAGTTGGCGTCTCTGCGAGAGACCTCCCTTCTTGCATAACATGTTCCATCTCCGGCGAGGAGATATACCGGGAAAGTCGCAACGAACTTTTCTTGGCAGAAAAATAGAGAAGGGATCTGCATCTGTGATTACGAGGGAATAATAAAGTTTAGCTTTTTATTTTTTCCTTTCAATTAATTTTGAAATAAAAATAGAGTCAAAGAGGAGAAAAGCTCATGGAATGCTGCACCAAGTAGAAACCGCAGCACATGGCTGCTTCCTCTTCTTCTTCTTCTCCAACGGCCTTCTCTTTCTTTATTCATTGCTTTCATTAATGCCTCTCATGTGCTGCTGTCTTAAAAGTCGTTAATATTTTAATAATGCAGAAAAGCCGGACTTGACCGACCGGTTCAACCGTTTCATTCCACTATCTGATAATAAAACACCAGTTCAACCGTTTCGTCCACCCTCCCTGATATTCTGATAATATAAAAAAACCGGTTTGATTTATATATGATTGAAATGATTAAAAGAACATTGAACTATACTACTTATACTTGGGATTACTATTTGAAGTTACGTGTATCCCAAGATGGCTTTAATTACTGAGATATAACTAAATATATAAATATCAAAAGAGAATCATATGGTCTAACAACAATGGGGTGGTGGCGCAGTTGGCTAGCGCGTAGGTCTCATAGCTACTGAGTGATCCTGAGGTCGAGAGTTCGAGCCTCTCTCACCCCATAACATTTTTTATCTCCATCTTTTTTTTTTTGGTTGAGATTTTTGCTCCTTCCTCTCGGTCGCATTGACCTTTTCCAGTTTTGGCTCTCTCTCCACTTCCCTTCTGTAACCTTCTCACGATCTTTTCTCCGGCAGACCAAAATTCAGAATTTGTATTCATTCGATTCCAATCCTTCTCCTTATGATCTCACCAA
This sequence comes from Sisymbrium altissimum, assembly GCA_900406495.1. NCBI lineage: Eukaryota > Viridiplantae > Streptophyta > Magnoliopsida > Brassicales > Brassicaceae > Sisymbrium > Sisymbrium altissimum. The sequence continues at coordinate 60,308 of OVBI01000026.1, read as the reverse complement.
TCGATTAGGATCCATAGATTTCGTTCTTTTCTCTGTAATTTAAGGGTTTGATTGATGATGCAAGGTGAAGTGCAATTGCAGCCACCGGATACGCAGAAGCTGAGTGATTCCGCTCCCTTATTGGGAGATTCTTCGTCTTCTTCTTCTTCTTCGGCGGCGTCTCCCTCTGCGGATGAGATAAAGGCTGAAGATTTGGAGAGCGATTCTGCTTCAGCTCCTTGCTGTCGAATTTGTCTGGAGAATGATAGCGATTTGTTAGGCGATGAATTGATATCACCCTGTATGTGCAAAGGCACTCAGCAATTCGTGCATCGCTCCTGTCTCGATCATTGGCGATCCGTCAAGGAAGGCTTTGCTTTCTCTCACTGCACCACCTGCAAAGCTCAGTTTCACCTCCGTGTCGAACCTTTTGAGGATAACAACTCTTGGCGTCGGAAAGCCAAATTCAGACTCTTTGTCGCCAGAGATGTCCTTTTGGTTTTCTTCGCTGTTCAGACTGTAAGTGCTTTCTCTTTCTTCTCTCTCTCTCTGTGGTTTGGTTAAAGCCCTGTTCTTTTTTCATAGAGTTTGTCTGAAATATGACATAAGAAGATCCTGTCTTTTTCATTGAGATTGTCTGAAATACCAAAGAAAACTTGTTATGTCAAAAGAGTCTGAATTTGTTGTTGACGTTATAGGTTATAGGTGTGATGGCCGGATTTGCATACATGATGGATAAAGACGGAGAGTTTCGCAACTCTTTCAACGATGATTGGGATCGTATTTTGTCAAAACATCCCATCCCCTTTTATTATTGCATCGGTGATTCCTCAATCTTTCATCTCCTTTTCTCAAGTATTATTACTACACCGGATCTAGAAACCTAACACGCTTTTTGATGTGTGTGTGTGTATCATGAATCTTAGGGGTTGTAACATTCTTTGTGCTGATTGGGTTCCTTGGCCTCATCCTACACTGCTCTTCTCTCAACGGTAATGACCCCAGGATGGCTGGGTGCCAGAACTGCTGTTACGGATGGGGGATCTTGGATTGTTTCCCTGCATCAATGGAAGCGTGTTTCGCTCTTGTCATTGTCTTTGTCGTTATCTTCGCCATTCTTGGTTTAGCCTATGGGTTTCTTGCTGCCACTATGGCTATTCAAAGGATATGGCAGAGACATTACCATATCCTTACAAAACGAGAGCTCACAAAGGAGTACATTGTGGAGGATCTTCACGGATGTTACACTCCCCCGAAGCTAGATGCAGAGCACGAAGCAAGACTGAAAATGCTGAAACTTATGTGACCCTTCTTCAGTTGCAACTAAAAGGTTATATGGACGCAAGTTTATGCAGCTTTGTTCGCGAATGTCTGTTTTTTTCTTTCTTTATCAGGCGGTTGTAAGTACCTAATGAATGTGTGTGTTGTCTTTTATATATATGAGATGAAGCAACACTATGTGACGTCTAGAAGATAAACCATTAGTTAAAGCATACAAATAAATAAACCACACAAACACATATAGACGCACAGATAAACCATATAAACGCATATTCCCTAATCTCACCTAAACTGAATAAAATATCCATGGGTGGTAGTACCAAGGACTCCAAGCTGTCTTGATGGGTAGGTGATTCGAGTGCGCTTAAGCTATACCTAGCCGCGAGTGCTGGAACTCTTCCGTCTGTGTCACCAGTGAAAGAACTTCAAAAACGAAACATCTCTAAATACAAAAAATCGACCACAGTGGGAGTCGAACCCACGACCTTCTGATCCGAAGTCAGACGCGCTAATCCACTGCGCTATGCGGTCTTTGTTTATTTGGTTGGATATAAAATATAATATATAGACCAGTTAGTTTTTCTAAATCCAATCGAAGAAATACTTGTAACCAATTGGGGAAGACATGGATGCGGAAGTTCGACAAAACTTAAGTTGCTAGACACAAAGAAATGCAAGCCAACCAACCAATTGAGCCTTGGGATTCAGAAGAATGACGGTAAACTAAAAGATGCAAAAGAAGACGAGCGTATCATTCACAGTAAGAATCATATAAAAACAGCTCACTCTAAGGAAAAACATAATAATGTATATAAAATAAGCCTAAAGTGTCAACAAATCACAACTTAAAAGCCTCAAGCCCTCAACTCGTGAATCTTAGTTATATACAAAGAAGAATAAAGAAAAAAGACAAGAATGGAATGGCATGAGGCGCATATATTCCAAACCTTTATGCCCATGAACAATCTTTCAAAACCTCGTAGGCCATTGATCGTTGTTCGTCACTCAACTCTTTCGGGAAATTTACTAAAAATGTTATTTTCAAATCTCCTCGTTTACCTTCTTCTTTAGCATTTGGCAAACCTTGTCCTTTAATAGCCTTCTCAAATCCATGAAAGATCACTTCTCCTACAGATATCGACATTGACTCACCACTCAGTAGCGGCACCGAGAGTTTGCATCCGGTTAAAGCCTTTAGAAGAGGAATCTCGACCGCAATCTCTAAGTCATCTCCGCGTCTTTTGAACAAAGGATGTCTCTTCTCTTCAACCACGAATGTGATATCCTCCGGGAGGTATCCCGGTTTCTCGTTCCCTACTCCTTCGAATGTGATCTTCGTCCCTTTCTTCCATCCCGGTTTGATGTTCACTCTTAACGTTTCTTCTTGTTTCTTAATCAATCTGTTCGTAACAGAACATAATGAATCATTCATTCGTTGAGTAAAACTTAAAAGAAGGGGCCACAAGGCAGATAAATAAAACTACTATAGACCGAACCAAATCAAACCAAATTGGAGTTCCGTCAGAGCCAGAGGGTAGTAGTATATTACTAATTTCCCACCAAAACCAAACCGAATTAGAGCGTTTGTTATCGAGTTGATATGAACACTCCATTGAAACCAAACAACCGAGCAACAAGCTTGAACCGTATTTCACTTAGACCAAACCTAAACCGGAATTCAAATCCCACTATAAATAAAAAAGAGAGAGAAAGAGCAAAGAGATAAACCCTTCATCGGTGATGATGTCCCTGGTGATCTTTATGTTCTTGACTCCGCCATGGCAGAGTTCTTCCAATGTACACTCAAGCTTTTTCTCCACAGCCGGCGGTTTTTTCGGCGGTGTTGACTGCGAGAAAACTATAGGCGTTGTGCTCCTCCGGCTTACGCTCTTCCCCATTGATCCAACCGTATCCCTCTCCGATTGTCTCGTGCTCGTGCTTTTCGAAAACGACGTAGACGTCGCCGAGCCTCTGTCGTCTTTATCTCTCTTGCTACCGCTCTTAGAAATCGACGACGGAGGAGACGACTTCACGCCGTTTATCGGGCTAGTGGTCGGAGGAGACGATAGTCCCTGAGCGGGGCCAAACAAATCCCCTAAGGTTTGATCTTTCCCTCTCGGACTCGTGAAAGGTGACGTCATAGGGCTCGCGTTGTTCGAGACGGGGCGTGATTTGAGACCGTGGCTTCTCCCAACGCCGCCGTGGCTGCTGCCTTCGTCTCTACGGCTGGTGCTCCTGGAGAAAGCAGAACGACGGTTGGAAGAAGTGGAGGAGGAGAGGTACGTCGGTCGCGCTTGCGGCGTGTGGCTGCGACGGCTGCTGGAGTTTGATAGGAGAGAAGATCGGCGTTTAAAGACGGTGCTATCGTCCATGCTCTGTAACCGGAGACCTCTCCGAGCAGCAATCAGATCATCCTCCTCCGCAAATTTCTCCTCCAGATATCTCCGGTGGATTGCCTGAAAATGTTACAAACGTTTGACCGATTGATCATTGTAGCGAACAATTTTCAGGCGAATCAAGAAACTTTTTTTTATTGAATAGAGAAAACGAAAATGAAATGATGATCAGCAAATTCCGTTTGTACTATCAATAAAAGAATGTGACAAATGATTTTGTTGTGAGAGAGGATAAAATAAAAGAAAAAGAAATTACGGAATCTGCGTCGGAATGGGATTCGGATTTGCGATGAGAAGAAAGAGGATGCAATTTGGTGACGAGGGACTTGTATGCTTTGCATGCTGTCTTTGAGATTCCGAAGAAATCTGTCGCCGGCGATCGTGGAGTTGCCATTGCATGGAGAAAACAAGGAGAAGAAGAAGATGATGATCGGAAAAATGTCGGAAAGAGAAAAGAGAGAAGAGAGATTAGGAAATTTGTCGTGCGTAGGAATTAGATTACCAGACAGACGAAGAGCCGAGTTGTTTGGGGTCCCGCTTTTATTAGGAAATTTCTGTTTTTTTATTTTCTTTTCATTTCAGGTTTTGTATTTTAAAATATATCGAAGGAAGGAATGAAACCATAACTAAAAATGCCGTAACCATTAAATTAAAACTTCGGGAACAACTTATAAAATTGATATCTTTAGTTGACTTTCTTTTTCGTTGTCGTATGAGTCATCTCATTTTTGTTTTATTAATAATCTTTTCAACGGTGTATATAAAAATAATTCGTTCTTTTGTCGTATTATTATGTTTTCTTCGTTTTCCCCGTATTATTATTACCTTTTCTGACAACAGTAAAAATGTAAAATAAAACGTGCACATAAATCCAAAATAGAATAATACTAGTGGAGTATATATCTTCATCGTGACTGTGTTGGCAGTTGCATCCAGGTGGGGACAAGACAAAGCTTTGAGTTTCCATGTTGCTTCCAAAGTCAACAGATCAAAGCAGCCTCTTTGACCAAAACCAAAACGAATCCGACTTTTTGTTCTCAACTCAACCAACTCTCATGTCCAATTCAATCACTCACTTTCCCTCACAAACCTCAGATTCTCCAAACCCAAAAAGATGGCGAAATCGACCGGACCACATACCTCCTCGAACCTCCGTTTCTTTACCTTTCTCCTTCCTCTCCTTTTAGCCTCGGTCGATCTCTCAACCTGCGCTCCAACTCCCTCTCCGTCACCGACTTGTCCTTTGGATTTCAGCCACGTGGTGAGAATCCCATGGAACACGACCGACTGTCGAAGCTACGATAGATCAGTGGATAGGAAGAACAGTTGCTGCCAATCCATTTTGACTCTCATCGGAATCCCTCTGGCTCACCGTCTCAAGCAAACGTCCAATTTCCGTCTCCCGGATCTCGCCACCTCCGTCTCCTGCCTCGATGACCTCGAGAAGAAGCTCGATGCACTCTCTCTCCCTTCGAACCTCACCTCCGTCTGCTTCGATCCTAACCAGTTCGTCATCAACAACGAGACATGTGCCGGAATCCAAACGACGCAAGATTGGGTCTCCCGTCTCGGCTCCACGACGGCGCTCGACTCCGCCTGCAGCAGTGGCCTCACGGATCTCACCCGCTGCGACGCTTGCGTGGCCGCTGGTTTCAGGGTTCAGACGCAGCTGATCACTTTGGACGGTAATAGCTCTCACGGTGTCTATTGTTACCACTTCGCTGTTCTCTACGCTGCTGGTATCGTCAATAAGAAAGGACCTGAGAGCGATGACGCTTTGTCTTGCCTCTTCTCCTTGAGCTTGAGATCTCCGTTGAGCTCAAAGAAGAAAAAACACACGGTGGCTCTTGTTTTAGGCGTAACCGGAGCTGTTGTCGCGGCTCTGGTTATTACCGGTTTGATTGGTTTGTATTTTAGAGCGGTTAAAGGAGGAGAAGTTGGTTGGGAGGATCAAGAGTCTAGGCCGAAATGGAGACCCAACACCGGCTCGATCTGGTTCAAGATCGAGGAACTCGAGAAGGCTACCAATAATTTCTCTCAGAAGAACTTCATCGGTCGAGGCGGGTTTGGTTTCGTTTACAAAGGAGTCTTACCGGATGGATCGGTTATCGCGGTTAAGAAAGTGATAGAATCCGAGTTTCAAGGGGATGCAGAGTTCCGCAACGAGGTTGAGATCATTAGCAACTTGAAACATAGGAATCTTGTTCCGCTTAGAGGCTGTAGTATGGTTGATGATGAGAATGAGAGTCAGAGGTATCTTGTTTACGATTACATGTCGAATGGAAATCTCGATGATCATTTGTTTCCTCGGGGTGAGACTACCAAGACACTATTGAGCTGGCCTCAGAGAAAGAGCATCATTTTGGATGTAGCCAAAGGGTTGGCTTATTTGCATTACGGCGTGAAACCCGCCATTTACCACCGTGATATTAAAGGTACAAACATACTTTTAGATGTCGATATGAGAGCGAGGGTTGCAGATTTCGGTTTAGCTAAACAGAGCAGAGAAGGGGAGTCTCATCTCACGACCAGAGTGGCGGGAACACACGGTTACTTGGCTCCCGAGTACGCGCTCTACGGTCAACTAACTGAAAAAAGCGATGTGTATAGCTTTGGGGTTGTTATATTGGAGATACTGTGCGGAAGGAAAGCACTCGATCTGTCTACTTCAGGGTCGCCAAACACGTTTCTGATAACGGATTGGGCTTGGTCGTTGGTGAAAGCCGGGAAAACAGAGGAAGCTCTTGCACCGTCTTTGTTGAGAGACGAAGGCTCGGGGATCTCGAATCCGAAAGCGATAATGGAGAGATTCTTGCAGGTTGGGATATTATGCGCTCATGTTTTGGTTGCTTTAAGGCCAACGATATTAGATGCATTGAAAATGCTTGAAGGAGACATCGAAGTTCCTCCAATTCCCGACCGACCAATCCCGCTCGCGCATCCTTCGTACCGCGTTGACGGAAACGGTTTCACTATTTCGCCTGCGCTTAGCGAGCTACAAATACATTCAGGAGATATGCTCCGATAAGTTTTAGAAATGGTAGACTCATGATTTTTAGTTTTTGTTTGTAAATATTTTGAATGCAAAGATCACATCATGTAAACCTATCACACGACCTTCTAGAATATAATAAGAACACATACAGTAGTTTTAATAAGAACACATATACAGTAGTTTAAGGCATTCGCATTCGATGCAGCCTATGCACCACAATTGGCAATGGTCCGTATTCAGGCATCTTCTGCTCACTATAAAATTAATACACAAAACGAGAGGAACATACCACTCCATTCGGTCATTNAACATTTTTTTTTTTTTTTTTTTTTGGACACAACAACAACATTGTATTATGCAAGTTTGAGAAAGAAAACGATGACAAACAAAACGAGTATCAGTTAACAGAAATAACATCTCTTGGGTTTCACAAGCCCAAATAACCATACTTTATAGCCCATCCAATCAAACCCAAACCACCACTCAACTCAACTCAACCAATTAACCATTCTAATGCCTGAAAACCGAACCATATATTTACAAAATACAGTAGTTGGAAAATTTGGGCCATAGTTGCGGATTATAGAAAAACAAACATGAAAATGTTGTATGATGTGGGTTTTGCATTGTTGTGTGTATTGCGAGTCAGATTGACAAATTATAAACACAGTAGTTACATGCATTCCCCATGCATACAAAGATTGTCAAATCAACTTGTTTTTACAGTGTATTAATATCACGTATTCACATATGAAAGAAAAGAATCTGAAAACTATACCAGAAGCCTTTTTTGGGGTCAGAATTATAGTAGAAGTCTAAAACCAACAAAGAGTTGAGCAACAATTTATTTACCATTAAACAAAGCACAACTCGAAATCCCCCAGATCAAACAACTTACAAATTCTCGAAAAAGCACATTGTGAAACAAACATAAAATGTGTTCATATATACTACTACTGGCTCTAAAGTTGGTTAATTTTGTAAAAGTCGAAAATCAACATTTTGTTAAATTTTAAAACATTTTTAATTAAAAAAGGTTCGTCAATAAAACAAACGGCCATTGCCTTTGCTGGTGTCTCTCTTGTTGGAGCTAGAAAGAGATCTCTCGTACTATTAGTTATCTTTTAATAATTCCCGAAATTACCCTTTGTTTGGATTTCTCACCTAAAATCTCCCCCAAAATTTGCAAATTCAACGACGACGAGACGAGCGGATTCGGCGATGATGGAGAGAACGTACGGCCGCCGCAAGCCGGGGATGCCGCCGAGGTCCCTATCCGACTCTCTAAACGACACCGTATCGCAGGCGGAGTATCTATCGTCCTCCTCGTCGCCGGACATCGAGCCCCTGGACTACTCTCTCCTTCCTTTCTCGAGTCAAGAGTCGTCGTCCCTCTGGCATTCGAATTTCCGAGAGGATTACTCACAGCAAGGAAGCGTAAGGAGGCCGAAAAGAGTGAGGAGCGGCGAGGCTTTCACTTCGACGTTGCTTGAGGCGCAGGAGTTTGGGGAGCTGATGGAGCACGAGGACGAGGTTAACTTTGCCCTTGATGGGTTGAGGAAAGGACAGCAGCTTAGGATCAGAAGAGCTAGCTTGTCCTCTCTTCTCTCGATTTGCGCATCTCAGCATCAGCGCCGCTCTTTAAGAGCTCAAGGGTACAGTACAGACGCTATCCTTTCCCTTTTCGGTTTGATTTTATTACAAATTTCCGTGTGAAAAAGGATTTGTTTGAGTTTTGGGTTTTCGTTAAGTTTCCGGTCTTCTCGATTAGGGCACGGTTTTCTCTATTTTCTCAGATTTGGAACGGATTCGGTCTTCGTGATTTTATGAAGGGATGAAAGCTTAGAGAATTATTAGCATTTTTAGTGAATTTGAATGGTATATTGTAGGATAGGGTTCGTATCATGATGTCTACTTCTCTCCAAAGGACTGCAAGTTTTGTATTTGTCTCATCAATTAATTCATTGGTTGAGTCGGACGAGAAATCTTCCTAGATGAATGCGAGTATTATGAAATGAAATCTCACACAAAACAAAAGAAGAAGAGAGATTTCCCTGATTATGTGGGAGGTTATTGTTTCAGGATCTCCCAATCCATAATTGATGCGATTTTGAGTCTTAGCCTTGATGACGTACCAAGCAATCTTGCCGCAGCCACCCTTTTCTTTGTGCTAACTGCTGATGTAAGTGACTTACAAATATGTTTTTGATGTTATTTGATCTTTGATTCACTGATACCTTTCTGCTTCTTGTTTACAATTTAACTCTACCGATTCAATGTTCATGATTCCAGGGTCAAGACGAACACTTTATGGAGTCACCCAAGTGCATCAAGTTTCTGATAAAGTTGTTGAAACCTGTGATTGTTACTAGCACCCAAGGGAAGCCACGCAATATTGGATTTAAGCTCTTATCATTGCTTAAGGATGTTGATCCAGCACGGGATGCAGTAAAATCGAATGATCCAAGCTCCAGTGTTATACTTTCTAGAGTTCAGGAACTTCTTGTTAATTGCAAGGAAATGAAATCTATTGATAGCTATCAAACCGAAACCGCGAGACCTGAGCTAAGTACGAAATGGGTAGCTTTGTTGGCCATGGAGAGGGCGTGCTTATCCAAAATTTCTTTTGATGGTATATAAACTTTGCCTCTTCTGTTGGAAATAATGAGTAGCTAAGTATTTAAGAGATTATTGTTCTCTCCAGTAACTTATTCTGATTCCCTAGATTCTACTGTGACAGTATTTTGATCCTTTGCCTATTGTTAATCATTCGTCATTTTCCCCCACCCAGATACTTCTGGTTCTGTGAAAAAGACCGGAGGGAATTTCAAGGAGAAATTGCGAGAACTAGGAGGACTTGATGCAGTCCTTGAGGTTGTCATGGACTGTCACACCGTTATGGAGGTGTGAGTTTGTTTTGTTTTGTTTCTTCCTCATCTGCAGTAATAATAGGATACAAAGTGTGGTCTCTAACGGCCTAAGACGTTGATAACTTTGAATAAAGCATCTTAGATTGCTACCTTTGTAATGTGCATTAATTGTCTTTGATTGCTGGAAGTTTGCAATTGCATAATGTTATATTCAGCGAGACGATCTAATACAGATTCTATATGCAGCGCTGGGTGGAATACGACGCACTGTCTTTCCAGGAGAAGAGAGACAACCTGCATAACCAAAATTTAATGTTGCTTCTGAAATGTCTGAAAATCATGGAGAATGCTACGTTTCTCAGCACAGACAACCAGGTATTTTTATGTACATTGTTTGCTAGATTCATGACAATATTCTAGAATTTCTGAAGTTAATCAGCTGTTATCAAGTTACAATTTATAAAACTCAGTGCCTGAAATAATATTAACTGTAACGCTAATTTTGTTTGTCAGAATCATTTGCTCGGATTTAAGAAATGCTTTGGTTCTCTTGAATCCCGAATGTCTTTCACAGAGCTCACGATAAGTGTCATTAAGATGCTTTCAGGTTCGCAATTGATACCATACCTGGTTTTTGCATTGTTACACATTATGACTTCTTCCCATTCTATCATCTCTTATCCTGATAGCTGGTTGGACTGATGGCTAGGTCTTCACCTACGTGGAGGGTTTTCAAGTCCTCACAGGAACAATGTAAATCCTCACTGTTCAAATGGTGATATCTTGGTAGCAGATCGTAAAGGTATCTCTATTATTCTTATGGTCACAAATGAGTTTCTATCTCCTCTCGCTCTGTCTCTTTATCCTCCTCTGGTCTCTATATTTTTCATATGTTAAGCTACTTCTATCTTTTGCAGTTAACAATGAAGTCGTGACAATTAGTTCAGATACATGCTCAACCGTTGGCTCTATCTCCACAAGGAATGGGAGTGTATCCCAGAGAAGTCAAACCATAATCGATTTAGATTCATCACCGATATCAATGTCGGGTTCTCAATCAAGTGTGTCAGGAAATGAGCCCACTACGTCAACGACCAGAGTCGATTCTTCCATATCCGGTTCATTTGCAGGCAGATTGGCGTCATTGGGTAGTGACATTGCCAGAAGTGCTTCAAGGACTAGTCAAGTTGGAGAACCAAGTTGTAAAAGAAATGGAAATTTTTCAGTCCTGGAGGAAAACCAAGATCCTTTTGCGTTTGATTTAGAAGATTCTACACCTTCCAAGTGGGCATTAGTATCTGTAAAGCAAAAGAAATCTAGAGCTCAAAAGAAGAAAGGATGCTACAAACAAAGTAAAGATGACCGTTTGTATCAGCTGTTCTCGAGCCAAGAGGAATCATCAAACCATAGGTTCAGTTCCCAGGAAGAATTAAGCGACAGAGACTGCAGTATATCGCTGCAAGTATCTTCTTCTACTAATGACATTGATGAAGAATGTCTATGTCTTTTATCTGATTGCCTTCTAACAGCCGTTAAGGTAATTTTCTTAGCCTTTTAACATCTCTTTGCTGGTCTGTAGCCTGAAATAACATCAATTTTCTCAATTATTTGATGATTATTTGTTTGCAGGTTTTGATGAACTTAACAAATGATAACGCTGTCGGCTGTCGGCAAGTTGGTGGGTGCAGAGGGCTGGAAAGCATGGCTGAATTAATTGCCAGTCATTTTCCGTCTTTCACCAGCTCTCCGCTTTTCAGTGAGATGGAAAAGACGGGATCTTCCCATCAGAAGAAAGACAAACATCTTACAGATCAGGAGTTAGATTTTCTTGTTGCCATCTTGGGTTTGCTGGTAAATTTGGTTGAGAAAGACGGAGTGAACAGGTACGAAAATTCTCGCAATCAGAATTTAATACCATCATTTGGTTGAGTCAATACAAATCGAACTAGTCATGCTCTTTTGGTCTTTAACCCTAAGACACAGTGGGCGTAGTCTCTCTTCTCTAATCAGGTAACTTATTTTTTTTCAGATCACGGCTTGCTTCAGCGAGTTTTCCAATTACAAAACCAGAAGGCCCGCAAGAGAGTGAACAGGAGATGATTCCTTTATTATGTTCAATCTTTCTCACAAATCAAGGATCAGGAGACACCAAAGAAGAAACAACTACTTTCACCTTAGTGAGTAGCAGCATCTAACTATTTCTGCTCGCACTTTTGAGATCCCCGTAAAAGGGTTTTTATTTTATTTATTAAACCTGCTTCTTCTTTTTTGTGGGGGGATTCAGGATGACGAAGAAGCTGTTTTAGAAGGCGAAAAGGAAGCGGAAAAGATGATAGTGGAGGCATACTCTGCTCTACTACTCGCCTTTCTTTCAACTGAAAGGTCTTTTCCGTTTTCAATCTTATTATATGCTATAATCCATATAAACTTTGTCAAGAAACTAACGTGTTCTTGGATCCACCTAGCAGTAGAAGTATACGCAACTCCATCAAAGACTACCTCCCGAAACGCGATCTCGCAATTCTTGTACCGGTCTTGGAGAGATTTGTGGTATGTGCTTCTTTAACACCTTATGCCTGCTCGGTTTCAGGCTAAAGAAACCTGAAGATCCTTTAATGCAACTGTGTTTTTCGTTTGTTCAGGCATTTCACACGACTCTAAACATGATCCCTCCGGAGACGCATAAAGCAGTGATGGAAGTGATTGAATCCTGCAAATTACCGTAAAAACGAAAAAAGGGGCAAATTAATTCTTCATTCTCCTTTTCTCTGTACAGCTTCTGCAAAAGAACTTGGAATGCATTGGGGTGATCACTGGCTCTGGTGATCATAGACTATGATTCATAGTGATCTTGTTGATGTTTGATATAAGGCTATACAATTAGTATGTTAGATCGTTCTTTCTAGAGTTTGCTTTACTTGTCTGTCTCGGCTTAGGGTTGTTTTAGTTGTCTTTTACTTATACACTCCAATTCTTTTGTACTTTTCTTGATACCCTTAATCATATATACAAGTTTGCTTTACGACCGTTTTTAAAAACAAAATTGTTCTATTACATCCTTGTATGATTATACGGAACATCTACTTTTTGGTGTATATATGAATGTCGTTACGTGATGATATTTCGCTGCATCTTAGAGTTATGAAACGTGAATCTATAATGTTTGAAGCAGTAAAAAAAGTCGGCAAAAGAGAGTTGATCTCGTTTGGGGTAATTTCAGGTCCTAATCTCACTCATCGATCGAACCGATGAGTGGACTCGGTTCAATCCTGACATCCGGGACATGAGACCGGTCGTCCTCGCATGTACATCTAATTCTGGATTCTTAGAATTGACTGTTTCTTTCAATTGAACGTTGAAGTTGTAATGGCCTTAGCTTAATAGACTTTCTTATTTATAGGTTAAGTAAAAAGAAACATTTCAGATTACAACAGCTTCTTGTTGATTAGATTACAAACATTTTGTTAGATATAAGATATCTAAATCACTTATTCTTTCAACTGTCTTCTAGAAAGACAGAAAAATTTCTTTTACATTTTTCAGGGGAAACAGACTAAGAGGAGGGTGAGGTCATGAGTCATTGGTTTTTGAGGATCAGTTCAATCTCATTACCCAACTCCCTGGTAAGCTGATCAGCTCGGTCGTCGTGTCCACCAGCAAATGTGTAAACTCTGAATGCAAACTGAAATGCCCTCCACAGCGTTTTAGCCCATCCTACAGTCTTATTCTTGATCTTTGCCTCGCGTGATTCTGCATTATGCGATGCACTCTTTGCTTCTCTTTTTTCCTGTGAGTTTTGAACCAAGAGATTCCGTTTAATAATGTTTCCAATTAAAAAAACATTGATCAAATGTTCGCAAAAGTGTGTTGTAAGTTAGAAGGTTTTGATCTTACAGTTAGTACTACCTTTAACGCCAGTTCCATGCAGCCTGATGAGATGTCAACCATAGCTTCCTTGATCTGAATAAGGATACCGAAGTCGAAATGAATGTTATGGCTCTTGAACTTCTTTTCCTCCTCTACTTTGATCTGTTCTAGAGTTTCGATCTCTCGTCTGATCTGTTTTTATCATTACTCTTCACATCAATTCAGCTACTTGTAAGAGGAAAGAACCAAAAAGAAGATTATGGTAAAATCAGTTTCCTATGACTTGCCTTTGTAAAGTAACGTTCAGTTTTATCGAAAAGTTGGTTTGCCGGAGGCTCTATCTTCCAGCTCTTAAGCTCTTTGATCATACCCTGCAGCTTCGAGTACAATGCAGCAGCCATTCTTATGGCTTCGAGTTTTCTCTCCGGGAACCCTTCACACCTCGCTAGAACCTAATCAAGTTCAAACATATTTCATGTGATCACAAAGCCTTAACATTATGAAGAACGTTTGTGAAGTTTGATCGATCACTTTTGTTGTTGTTGTCACTTACCTGTGTTTCATCTGTTAGTTTATCAAGTACTGATTCGATATACAGGTGGAATTTCTGAAGTTCAGCCATGTCCTTACTCTGGAAATTGGAAATCTCTGTTTTGAGCTCATTGATTGCTTTCATATACATTTGCACATCCGCCTCTATTTGCTGAAAGTAGGCTGACCTGTGTAGCCATAAAACAGAGAGCCAAGTATCAGTTTTTTTGACCGTTGGTGTTGTGTGATATTGTTGTTGATAAGCTGTAATGTGATTTACTTCTTTGTTATCTCAGCAAGAGCATCAGCCATTCCTTGCTTTCCGCCGGCTGAAGCGCTTCCGATCCCACCTTTGCTTCCTCCTCCCGCGCCACGGAATCTTGCTTTTAGATCCTTCCCTTCGATTTTCGCCCTGAGGAATCTGTAGAGTTCCCCTAGTTGTGATGATCTCTTCAGTTTACCAGCTGCTTTCTTGGCTCCCAAGCGAAGTGGCGGTGGTGGTGGACCCCCTGGTCCTTTTCCGGGAGCCATTGGGAGTGGCGGTGGTGGTGCACCTGGTCCTTTCCCTGGAGCCATTGAAAGGGGTGGTGGTGGCACTAGTGTTGCAGCCCCTGGAGGTAGAGGCGGCGGCGCAACTGGTCCTTTCGCAGCAGCCATGGGAAGTGGTTGTGGCCGCGGTAGTGTAGCATTCCCTGGAAGTGGAGGAGTCGGAGCCAAAGATTCAGACACAATTTCAGATTTCTCTGAACCCTTTGAGCAGCTTTTATCGTCAGTTTGACTCTTAACGCTATCATTTTCCTCAAGAATCGCTTCTTTTGCTTTCTCCATCATCTCAATCCTCTCTCTTTCACTCTTCTGCTTCTCCCTAACACTCTCAATATCACCATTAATACCATCATTGCTCTGAGCTTCTTTCTGGCACATATTTTGTTGGATAGCGACTCGCTTCACATCGATAGGACTCAGTTTTACACGCGCTTGCATACTCACGTTTCTTGTAAAATTTGAAACAGAAATCGCAAAGTCTCCAACTTTACTCGGTGGAGTCAGCGTTGTTCTTGGCGTGATCGGTTGCTTCGAGACTGATTTTGATGGCAATAACGCTCTTTTGCTCGGTGTTTTACTCTGCGGAGTAGTAACCTTTTTCTTCTTTTCATCATCGTTGATCTCTGTTGTCGTATTGAACCTCTCGTTCATCCCCTTAATCAGTCCATCTAGTGCAGCTAGCACCTTTTCCACTGCATGAAACCATTTTATAGAGATTATGTTAAAAACAATCAAATGGCTCAAAAATTTGAATGACAAAAATTTCAAGACTTTTGGAATGCTTACCAAGTCGATCAGACAGATCCTTCCTAAGGCTATTGCTGCTCCTATACTTGGATTTGATGATCCATTCGTTGTCATCGATCCATGAATCTCCAATTGATTTCAAAGCGTTGTAAAATTGGTCAAGCAGCTGTTGCAAGAGCAATTTTGATCAGAAAAAAATTCACAATTTGGTTAGAGCTTAACTTAACTTAGTCTCACAGATGATTTAGTTATGAGATGAATTTGTAATAAAACCTTATCCGTATCTGCACGTCTTATATCCAAGACACGGGAACTCCCAACGATCTCAGGACAAAGCTTGTGGAGATCTTTCATCGTACGCATCACAATCTACCAATAGGCAATAGACCCCCAAAAACACACCCAAGGAACAAAAAAAAAAGATCAATTATATATAACGTATGAAATAATTCAAGTGGCGGGTTTCGTCAAAGCTGGGGAATCAATCTATTGTCACTAGTGTACCTATTTGGCCACTGCAAATATCACAAAAGAACAAACAGTTCACGATTTATAAGAAAATTATAGATATATGGTGTTGTTGTTACTTTCGATTTGTAGCTACTGACAACTTCTTCACATTTTTTTATGTTTGTATCATCTTTTTTTGTGTATGGTGGTTACAAATTTTGTGATTAGTCTATGAATTTGAGTTTAGGTAAGATCGGGATTAATATGTAACATATATTCGATGAGATATCAATAGGGTAACTATATAGTTGTCTGTATCGAAGGAAGAATCCTAAGAGGAAAAGAATGCACACAGAAGATACAACTAAATGTTTACGTATCAGTCCTTTGTAAATTATATCCCTAAAAATCGTAAACTTACATTGGTTATGGAAAGATAACTAGTGAGAGGAGGAAGGTCAATGATGCCCCTAAATGTGATAATCTTCTTTCGAAGCTCGACCATAAGAATAAAATTTCCTGTCCATTTGCTCGTATCACTGCTCGAACTTGAGAGCTTTGTTATTTCTTTGTGAGCATCTTTTATATCTTTGGCCGACGAAGCAACACGTCTTGAAGTTTTTTGGCTCACGAATGGAGATCTAGACGCCTTGGTCGATGGTGATGGAGAAACCAAAGAAGGTTTACCATCTTCTTTGGTCTTACTACTTCCAATTGATGCTTGCCTTTTTACAGGCTGTAACAAAAATTCACAACAATAAGGTNAAGGTTAAAAAAAAAAAAAAAAAAAGTTCACAACAACAACAACAAAAAATAAGAAAGTAATAGAGATCAAATCAAGTTTCGATACAAAAGAAAAAACAATTAGTGAAATAGATAAACTATGCTTACCTCAGCCTTACAGGTTCTCACACTCATCAACGGAGAAAACGAGAGAGTCAAGTGTTGATAACCTTGTAAATTGTAATAATGACCAAGTAAAACAGACTTAAGCAGTGTAAGAGATAAAACATGTGAAGCTTAGAGTGTTTACTGTTTATTTAACTTGGACGCTCCACCTCTATCGAATCTATCACTTATCCAACTATGACACGTGGCCACCTCCGAATAGATTTCCCGAAATAAGAAGTTACAAACATAAATGGTAAAATTGTTTTATTTCTAAAATATTCTAAAAGTAGAGGAATTGAGTTTAGTATAATAAGTAAAAAGAGGAAATCTACTTTCTTTCTGGTCAACAGAGGAAATCTACTATAAAAGACAACTAAAACCCCAATTTCTTTAATTGCAATGGAGAGTTATGAATTTTTTAACTTTCAACTACGGCAGGAAGAGCCAAAAATTTACCTTCTTAAAAGTTATTAACCAAAGAAGCAAATTAAGGAGGCGATAATTCGGCGTAGGCGACAAAAATTAGACAACCATGTGGCAGAGAAGCAAGCTGGCTCTCGTCATGCGGTCTGAGTGACATTACGTACGCTACATTATATTTAGAATTTTTCTATGCTAAATATGGAATTAATTATTATTATTTTACTTGAATCACAGTATTATATAAAAGGGAATCAAAGTGTAACGCTTTCTCTCTTTCACAATGTAAAGACTAATTTAACGCATTATGCTAAATCATATTTCGAATTTTTCTATGCTAAATATGAATTTTCTTTTTTAACTTGAAATCATAGTTTTATGAAAAGGAATCAAAGTGTAATTAATGCATTCTTTCTTTTGCAGTGTAAAAGTCTCCTAAATATATTTTTAAGAATATATTATATTAATCAATTATGGTTTATCAATCAAATGTTAAAAAAAAAAATTAACATGTGATATTTATCATAGAGTCTCTGAAAAGCCGGTAATATTTTCGATTTAAACGTTAAATATATTGGCCAGCATAATCAAAATCGCAGTAAAACGATTTGATTCATTGTTTTAAAATTTTATAGTGAAGAGTTATAAGATAAGAAATGAAAAATAATAATAAACACCAAAAGTAAATTATTATGGTGATGTAAGACCAATGTGGTAACATTCATAATAAATGGAATATATATAGATACATGCTTTGTCCAAAAAAAAAAAAAATAGATACATGCATGTTCAATTCTTAGCAAAATAAGGAGATACATCATGTATCATACATTCATACGTACATGCATATCTATGTATATGTATAGGCTTTGATTTCCAACGGTGCCAACGGTTGTTTGATGAGTAAGTAACAAAAATCTACAGTTACAAATGATTAGAACAAAAGAGGTGGTATTGCACAAGATATTTGATAATGTTTTCAGATTTTTGTTTAAAAGTTAAAATTGTTCTAGAAGGTCAAACTTGATAGTGTCTTTGTGATGGCAAAAACCGCAAGAAAAAGTCTGCATGCTACCCTTTTATTTCCGACCGCATGTTTTTATCAAAACAAATTCGCATATTCATATGCTGTCTTCCTTATTGGTAGAGTATTCCAAGCAATGTCTTTTGCAGCAGCATAAAGTTTTTTTTTTCGGAAGCTATTATTATTTATTCGATGTTCTAATTACTATTTTCTTTTGGTGCAAAAAAGTGTTTGGAGTGCTACCAATTTGATTTTGTTTCAATATAATGATACTGCACCCAGAAGAAAAAATCTGTTTTATTTTTATTTTTCTTTTTCATAGGAACATAATCTTGCAGTATTGAAGGTTTTCCTGTTATAATTATAATCTTAAGTTGGCTCGGCTGTATTCCAAATTTCCAAACATTTATTATATCCCCATTGATTAATTATTACACATTCTTAAATTGTTGAAATTTTTTTCCCTTTGATCATTATGATCATCACATAAAAGTAAAGTAGTCACATACAATTTCTCTCGTACAAGTTACAATTCTTTTCTTCCTCGTATACCTTGTCTGACAAGTTAACGTAACAAAACCCAAAATCTTTCAAACATTATGAAGACTTAAAAGACTCATTAGATTTAGTGAATCATCCTTTGAATCGTTAACTTGCTTCTCTACCGTGACGGTGGCGGAGGAATTCCGGTGAGAAAGGCCGAGAAAAAGGCAAGAGAGCTGCTTGGTTTGAAGGAAGGCACCGCATGGCCAGCTCCTCTGAACGTAGCAAACGTTAGACCTTCGTATTCTTGAAGCCATCCACTTACCTGTTGAGGGTACCATCATCAAAAAAAATTAGCGATTGTAATCAACTCAAATTAAGAATCTAGCTAGTAACAGGTTACTTAGATCCATGTGTACCTGTTTCTCATGGTACCAAGGCCTCCAAGCTGTCTTGATGGGTAATTCGAGTGCGCTTAAGCTATACCTAGTCGCGAGTACTGGAACTCTTCCGTCTGTGTCACCACTGAATCATCACAAAACCAAACCAACAATTAAATGGAATATTTTTATGCATCGGAGAATAGCAAAAACTTTGGATAGTGGTTACTTCGTAACAAGCAACCGATGTTTATACTCTATTTTTTTTTTCACTGATAGTTTTCTGAAGTTTGAAATTTGTTGAAGTTAAGTACTATTTGTTATAACTTTCTATTTGCGAGGTACAACTAATCCCGAATTTAGTTGGTTAGTCAACTAATGATGTGACCTAGATCTCTTATGAAGTGAAAGTGATGCATCAATTTTTTTTAATCATGATGAATGAGACGATGACCATTGAATGAAAGTTATTGGTCATGAACGCATTTTTACCTGTAAACCCATATTCTTAATCCCCCGGCGATCAGTTTCTCGTATATAGGCAAAACCGAGGGCTTTAAATAAGTCCAATTATGAAAGATCTCCATGCTGAAATCTCAGAATACCAAAGAATATTTAGACAAGTTCCATCATATGTTATACAAAATAATAAGAAACAATAAACACATGAAGAATGGGCGGAGCTGACTACTTGCAAATCTTCCAGTTCTTGAGATTAATTCCATCACTCGCATGAAGAGACTTCTGAACATCTGCTCTATTGTAAAATATTCTCGCGTAATCGTCTAAGCATGGGTCATATCCACCCAAGCGCCTTGGCGGCACCTAAGGCATGCAAACAAATTTTTGTTAAAAGAAAAGAACTTTAAAAGACACTTATCGCCTTTTATTAAAATTCAACGATCATGTGTATTATATTTATATACGTACGTACCCTCTTCGAGCTGATGTGAGAATCAGTCTTTAATTTTGCTGAATCCAAGTAAAAGGATCTCGCAGAATCTCCTATACAAACCGATGTATAGAGGCTATAGATATCGATCTCGTCGTACTGCTTTTGAACTTCTGCTACGGCTTCAGAGCACTCGTCGTCGCTCCAAGTATTGTCGCTACTGAAATTACAAGTCCTGGTTATGATCCTATGCGTCTCATCAGATATAACCGCGTGGCTCCATGCGTAATCTACCCAGCCTCTCCAATCTTCTGCATCTGATGTCTCAGGATTCCCAAGCTACACCGAGAAAACCAAAAAAAAAAGTGGGACGGATTGTATTTACATGTTAGAGGATATTTTGGTTTATATTGTATAGGACGTAAATAATACATAATTAATTTGTTCACTAAGTTTTATGCTAATTTTAGAACCTCGCCATGCATATTTTGTAGTATCATTCTTTTTTGGTCTTAAACACTAGTATTTTGTTGGTAAAAAAAACACAAGTATTTTTGTTTTTGGGTCAAGAACACTAGTATCATTAAGAGATTCAAACGTACCAAAATACCCTTAAGGTTGATGTGAAGCGATGAATCATTGTTCTTGTTATTGTTATCGTACACGACCTCTGCTAGCTCCGGTACGTATTTCCCTGCAATTACAAATACGGTCACCAAAAAAAAAAAGACGAATTAGACTTAAAGATATTTAACAGTCACTAAAATTAAGATGGTTCGTTAGTTAACCTGCGTAGCTTTCGCCTGCGATGTAGAACGTATTTCCTTTGTGCTCTGGGAATTTCTCGAACCAGTTGCAAAGAAAAGTGAATGCGTCTCTTGCTGAAAGAATGAAGCATATAGTTATCTCTTATGTTTATGGAGTACGCACGTACTATATATTATATTCTTCGTCTGAGGACAGAGACTATAGAATATAGATATATTTACTATAATAATAATGGACCTGCCTGTAAAGTCATCGTCAAGTTTTTGATAATCGCTAGTTGTGTTTGAATACGAAAAGCCAACACCGACGGGAGATTCTAAAAACAGCATGTTGGCCTCTGCATCAGCAAATCAACCTTTTTCATTATTTTATTCATTTTCATTTACATATAGATAAGAAAATTATACAAAAAAACAAAAAGGATAACCTTTATTCCATGCGTATGGATTAAATTTAAGTCCGTTTTCGTTGGTGTCCACGAGAAAAGGACCAATTTCTTGTGTTGCTCCATATCCCACAGAAGAACAACCTGGACCTGTTTACGCAATATACAAATGATTAAAATCTAAGTGTGTTCTCCCGTGAGACAACATACAAAATATAGCAAACCACTAGGTTTATCCTAAGAGCTCTGATTAGATGGAATAACAAAATTGTAGAAAGTAAGTTTAAAGTATGCCAAATAGTTGAATAACAGAATTAGAAATATATATATATTTTTTTTTTACGTTGGAATGGAAAAATGGCAGAACGGCCAAACGTAAATAATGATACTGTAAATTATGTAATTACTAAAAATTCTGCCCAATCGTGTTATCAATCAAGACTGAATATTATATATGTGCGAATATGAAACAGTTTCTGATACATACATGAATAATTAAGAATATTAGATTACCTCCATTAAGCCAGAGAACTAGAGGTTTCTCCTTCGGAAGATCCATGGCCTCAAAGAACCAATAAAACATAGCTCTTCCGTTGGATTCGTCCACAGGGACATAACCGGCATAATGTCTGAAATTCACATCAGGCTGTCCAGGCAAATTTGTCACCAGATCTCGCTCGTTGGCCAACAAGCTCCTTTGTTTCGGGCTATCAAACCGGTGTTGTCTAGTACAAGTAACCACCGGGAGTAATATTAAGAGAGTGGTAAAACACAAAGAGATTAACTGAGTAGATATGTTCTTGGTGTGATAATCCATTTGAGGTATAAGTTGTGAAGAAGATCAAGGAATCGTAATAAGATGAGAAGAAAGTTCTACGACTTAGATGTCTATTTATAAGCTAAGATGAAGTGATTTGTGTTTGTTTTTTGAATTTCTTTATATCTATTAAATTTTTAAATAAGTGGATATGGAAGAATAGTCCTATGTGGCAATTGGTGGCTTTAATTTGTTCAGTTGGTCGAATAATTCCATCTTAAAAACTAAGATTTATAGGGACAAATTCGAGAAAATTCGTATACTTGACTTATATAGAGTGGATGAAGCACTTTCTCTCCGATGGGTTTGAACCACGTCATGACCAAAAGTTATATAAATTTAATCAAACCATATATATATTATCTATCCTACTTAACCTAAGAAAACAAGAGGATTAATCGACCCCACAAAAGCATAATAACTAGTGAGGAATATATAAACTGAGGAAATTGGGATGCTACACTAAGCAAAGGCGATAATTACTATAAATTAGATAGCATCAACGTATGATTCATAACTCACAACAACAAAAACAAAACGTATGATTCATAACTCACAAGTCAAATAGCTTAGGAGTGCTGTGCTTACAAGCGGATTCTAAGTGATAAAAAAAGTTCTAAGTTTTAGGAGTAATATGTACACCAGCGGATTTTTTTTTTCTCTAGGTTTTGACTAGGAATTGAAAATCTTGTCATCGATAAATCCTTCAAGTATTTCTAGTTGAGTTTCAATCTAGATTTCCAGAGTTATAAAAGTGTTTACTATATACAGAAGGACTTTTCGAATTTGATGAGAACAGACCGTTCGATTACTTTTTTCTAATAGTTTTCTGATCAAGTAGTATTTTGTTTGAAGCTCAGTCACTTATTGTTAATTCAATCGGTTAAAAGTAACATTAAATGTACTTTCTCTCTTTTTCGTTTACCAAAACGGGCGTTAGTATTCCATAAGAAGTTAAAAATTACCGTGGATCCAAAATATCTATTATCAACTGGTAACTTTTATTCAAAAGATTTTGAGTTAGTGAAAGCTCAGTCGTACTACTTGTTATGCACATGGTGTCTTTAATAATGTATCGCCCACTAAAACCCAAGTCAAATAAGTATGTACTTGGTAGCTGGTAGCTTTGTAATAGTCATAATTTATTAAGATTCTAACAAATTAACTTAACAAAGATTCATCTAGATTTTTAAGGGAAATTAAGTGAGAACACAAAAAAAAAAAAAAAATTTAAAATCTCAGATTTTCCCTATTTTTTCTCTGACTCTTCCAATTTATCTCTAACACATTTGGTTAGATTTTTTTTAATTTTTTTTTTGAATTATCTGACAAATTCTCCTTTTCAAATGTATTTAGAATCAGTCTTTAAAAATAATGAACGCTTATATTGTTTTCTTAGTGTTGTATTTGAATTTTGGCTGGGTAAAATTGCAATAGTTTACTTCTTAGTTGGTTGAGTTCGCTTTACTGCACATAAATCATATATGTTTAGAATATTACATGTTACATTACGATCTAAACAAAATATTAGTTCAACATAATTTTGGAAGTGATCAGGGGAAAAAGATGCAACAGTAAAAAAAAATACATTGGTAACAAAAAAAAGGTAAAAACTGATTTAACGTTTAACTATATTTATAACATGTTTACTAAATGAAGGTCGAACAAATGTTTGCTAAGTAATCTGTTTTTTTTTGGGATAACTTTTGATTTATTAATGTAACAGATTGGTACTAAGTAATATGTTTGCATCAACTTTGCAGAGTATAATAACTTATAAGGAACTATATGCACGAATTAAACAAAACAACGACTATATATTAATATTTATGAATAAGATTATAATAAGATCAAGTTTTACGAACTAATAGACGATTTTCAAAATTTATGAAACCAACGCATAACTTCTCACAAGTCACAACTATCGCTAACGTCATAGACTCCTAGGTTATATATGATGCGGATATTCCCCGAAAAAAAAAAGATGATTTATTACATAAAAAAAAAAGAGACATGTCACGTTGCAACATCTTTGAGCAAGAATTGACTGTTGAGAAAGGCAAATGGAGGTATATATTCCAAATTGATGGTGCCCTTTAGTTTTTTAAAGATATTTCTCTATATATGTGTATATATATATAATTACTCCCCACAAGAACCTCATCAGTCATTATTAGCAAAGTAGAAAAATGTAGTTTTGTGGCGAACCTTATGCGCCGTTGGGATTCTTGAGAATTTAATTTGATGTCTTATAGTTTTAAGATAACTAACTAATTAAATGGTCAATATCTAATGCATAGAAAATCAATTTTTTTTTTCCTCACCACTAAAATAGTCCCACTAGAAGAATTGAAGCACGAACTCTCTAAGAACTTTAGTACACAACCACTATGCCACTACACATGTTACCATTTAAATAATACTATAATTTAGGGGTTTAATCAAATTGGTCAAAACGAAAATGGATTTTTTTCAATTTGATCCATACACTTGACCGTTGTGCATACATTTTGCTCCTGCATAGTTCAAATTGACAGTTAATTATACATGTCTCGCGCGGCAATAGTTTAACTATACCTGAGTTCTCAAAAAAAAAAAAAAGTTTAACTACACATTTGGAAAATTAGAGAAAGAGACAAAAAGCGTTTTTGTTGAATGGTTATGACCTGGACTCCAACTTTCTTAATTTGATGAGGAATGAGAAGGAAATCATATCTGGATTATATATGTTACGTTTCATTCTGGATATACATTTTTTTTTTCATTTAGTTGTTTTTTTTTTGTCTTTTTGGTGGGAAGGTAATGTGTATATGTATATAATTGTTTTAATAGACGAATATAGTGCAAGAATTGCATGCTCAAGTCCTTTAGCTTATTTGGGTAGATCAGTATACGTCAAGAAGCAGTTCATGCATTAGCTTCCGTTGTCATTAATTATGAAAAGCCTGTGGCTCTCTATATATGCGAACATATATATACCATTTGCAGAAACCTTTTATTTTGTAACCTCGTTTCTAAAATGAAAAAGATGCTACATATTAAAGTTTCTTAAGAAACAAAATATGGGAGCTTTTAATTTTCAATATAAGATATGGTTAATTCTTGAACCTTATTTAAAAATAATTAAGATAGTATACATTTTGTCAGTCTTATAAAAAATTAACTTGCACACACAAAAGTATATGAAGGTTTCTTATATATTATCCAAGCAAAATTCTCTGCTAATCAAATCGTTAATTAGTCGACCACTTTTTCCTTCTGTCTGCATAATGTCTAACTTCTAACACGCATGAACCATATTATTATGATTTTTAGGGTCAAAAAGAAATCATATACCCATGTAAAAAGGTGTATTTTCCTTTCCCTTGCAGAGATAGAGAAGTAATAGAAAGAGCATAGACGAAACACATGAAAAGGCAAATAAATTTATATGTACGTATTTGTTCTAACCAAGATTACTGATACTATTATTTCAGCTTCTTATTATTAAAGCTACAAGTATGCAATGTAAAAGTGATGGTATCTCAATATTTTGATATGGAATGTCTCGTTTTTTTCAAAAAAAAAAAAATGGTTGCTCACAATCTTCTTTTTTTGTGGACAAAAAAAAAAAATATATATGTGGTTGAATCATAATTTTTAACATCAATAATACATCTTTTTAGAAACAACATTAATAATACATCCTACTTGGATCCCTTGCATTGGTGAATGGCCACTAGCTTGGAACTTATAGGTTGTATTATACTAATATATATAGGGGCTAATGATTTATCTAATCACCTTCAAATAGTTTGTATTGCTATTTGAATTATTTTTTACGTAATTGAGATGTTTTATATTTTCTTAACACAAATCGAGATTATAAAAATGATAGTTTCTGCTTGTGTTCAATATGGGGACCGCTCAATTAACTGTTAGACCAGACTCCGTGACCATGAGTCCCTATTGGCCAATGGATGTCCACTTATATGATTCTCAGAACTATTAATATATGGATACCCACTTAACTATGTAAATTATTAATACACCGTGTACATGCAGTTGTAATAATCTTATTGGTCAA
Organism: Sisymbrium altissimum; assembly: GCA_900406495.1. NCBI lineage: Eukaryota > Viridiplantae > Streptophyta > Magnoliopsida > Brassicales > Brassicaceae > Sisymbrium > Sisymbrium altissimum. The sequence continues at coordinate 34,520 of OVBI01000026.1, read as the reverse complement.
TAGATTTTGGGGAATTGTGTCTAGACACTTTGTGAACCGGTCAATTCTTAAATGATCCAGGACAACATCCCATAACAAGACACGCGGTGAGATTCTATTGATGAATCATTTGAGTATAGAAAAATCAATAAATAATCAAGGGATTCCACAGCCAAGTCTCCTACGAGTTGTATGACTCATCTGACTTATAATTGTCTCGTTGTTAACTAATCCAAGAGTAAATTGTCTCATTGTTAACTAATCCAAGACATCGCCTAACTAAGATTGATTCATTCTTATGAGGGTGAATTCGTGAAGAAATTGTACGAGTTCTTAAAAGTACGGCATCGCCTAGACATCTTTTTTTTGTTAGGTGTGATTTTCATATCTTTGAATTTAAGATCAATTTTTGTTGACTTTTAAGGTACTAATAGTTTCCACTAAAATATAGTTGGTTTCAAATAAAATTATTAATTTCTTGTATGACCGAAATTTAATTATGTCTTAACCATTCTCTATTAACTCGGACCATAAACTAGAACAAAGTAAACAGATATTACTAGAGTTTGATCTCGCGGTTCTGGTATGAATTATATATCAAACTCGACTATCTAAAGTTCTAAACTATCTATGTTGAGTAAGTATAGTATACATGTTTAAGCTGTCTAAAAAATGATTACACTTTAAAAAGTTACGTACGTAGTTGAATTGGTTTAATAGGCTATTATTAGTTATTTCCTATGGGGATAGTTTTATACTATTAAATATGAAAAAAAATATGATCTCTTGAGCTCTTTCGTTCCATCTGATATGGTATTCTCGATCGAATTTCAACTAAGAATTTCGTTTGATTCCCATATACGGTCACCACACAAAAAATGTCACCTTAGTTTCAATCATTTTTAATTGGTATAGACAAGAGTAGACCAATTGAACAAATGGGTTGATAGATAGATTACTAGATTGACAACCTCAAGTTTATCCATAGATTCCTTCTATTGTGTATAAATGCTAAATTGTATATAATGCGCACTAAAAGAGAGAGAGAGAGAAGATTAAATGTTTGATCGTCACTATTAAAGATAGAAGGTATAGGTTCCAACTTTTAAAATGAGTACTTGAAGGATATGAGCATATGGAATCTAAACACAGTACTGCTAGTCTACTAGAGACACGCCCTATGCGAGAGTTTTAATCCTCAACAATTGGTCCCATCTAGAAATTATTAGGTTTTATGCTACATTCCTTAGCCATTTCTATGACATAAACCATTCGTCGATATATTTATCCGTATTCTCTTAATCATCACATCGATACTGTTATGTTTATCGTTTAGAGTCGAATGCGAGAAAGAGTTTAGCGGCAATACCCATCTTTTGGGTCGAAAAATATTTTAATATTTTGGATTTTTTTTTCCCATGATTTATAGTCATACTAGTTTAAACGCGGCAAATCTCTTTGTGATGACGTTTACGGAAGTAGTTAAGTGTTTGCGTTAATAGCGTTATTGTGTGTTTTAATTATACAGTTAGTGTTGTGAATCTTGGGATTGAAAACAAGTGGATATGCGAGATGTGGTTTACAGTAAATGTGGTAGGCTGTTAGCATGTGAAAGTACAGTTAACACATTAAAAGATATGATACGTAAATTTCAAAAAACACGCAAAATAAAAATTTTCATATATAAGATATCTATTGAACACGTATAGTTTATACGTATATCTGTTTAAGTATTTGTTTGATCTAAGATAGTATAGATCATTGTATTATTCTTGGTTTGAAGCGTTACTAGTATTATAAAATGGTGCGAAAACATTTTTTATAATTGGTTTCAAATACGTATAACCCAATCACTTATGCAAGTGTTTGCCGATAACTACAGGTTAAAGAATCAACTTTTTTAACTTTAGGGCTGAGTTTGAAATTGCCATAAACTACGTCAATTCGGACTAGATCACACGCCAAGTAGCTTAAGATTGGTACTAGAAATTTTGCATCGGACCAAAAGATCTAATGACTAGTTTGGTCTAAGGTCCGATTGACATGACTATCTATATATGCACAAAGAAAACCACGATCAGTCCGATGTTGTGGAAGACCACGCGCAAAATAAGAAAATAGTAGTCTTTCGTACGTAAAAATTAAAATTTAATCTTTTCCACGAAAAAAATAAATTTTAAAACTTGAGATTTTCGTTGATGGCTTCACTTATGCTTTGGATCGGGCTTGAAGGAAACTCGTGAATTTTTTAGGGTAAACTTAATTTGGCTAAACTCGTGAGTTTTAAACGTTGTAAACTTTATGTGTGAGTCTCCATGCAGACAAATAGAGATAGAACACTATACTAACATGTACTGAGAGATAACTTTGCAGTTTGCACGATAGTAATTAAGATGAGTTGTCATATAACAAGACCATTGGATGGGACATGGTGATTAGTCGAATTCCAACTCCGTTAGAATGGTCAAAGTATTGCTAAAATCTCACTTTTTACCAGTGATCCTTATCCATCCAAAAGATTGAAAGTGCGCATAACATAAGTTCATTTGAAGGCTTTTTGACTATATCCACTCTTCCACAAACAAACAAGAGATTTATAGGTTATATGGAATCTTTTACTAATCACTTTTTCCATTTAAATAGTTATTTATCAAAAAAGGATCGAAAATGGATTAGATAAGTCTACGTAAGTGTGCAGTACTGTGCTTAATCCGGTTTTTGGTTTGATCTTTTATGGATTTTAAGTTTCTGTTGTCAATGATTCATAAGAACCTAATGAAAAAGTAAATCTTTTTCGGTATGACCTAATATGGATTTTGTTTTTTTTTGTACACGTTGCCGAAGCAAAAGCCAAAAAGTTTCGTTTGAATAATTTCCATAACATATAGGTGTTTTTTTTTCTATCGGCCATTAGTTTGGTCTCAACAAGATTTATCTAGATATATAAATAATATTATTCGTGTTAAAACTCAATTGAAGACTTTAGATTATTTTTCTAGTACCATCATGTAGTTCGGTTGAATCGGATTACACACTCTTAAGTGAAATGCCCACTACGTGCAAAGAGATAAATCCTTCTGAGAGATTCAAATCATCATTTCATTATGAAGAAAAACAATCACTATTATTAGCTAGTCGTCTCTCCTCTATATGACCAAGCCTCTTGTCTGTCTTGTGAGTTGTGAATGAGCCATGAAAGACTTTTCACGTGGCAAAACACGAGTGGGTTCTCTAATCGACAAGATGTGTTTGTGTAGAGAGATTGACAAAACAAATAAATTATAATTTTCTGAATAAATATTTTCATCGTGATCTATGAGTTATCCCAAAACTACATATCCAGATAGACTTGGGCCTGAATTGCTCCACCCTACTACTTTCGCAGCCCAAAGTTATGGCTAAAATAGTCAAAATGTTGACTTTTTCAAACGCAGACGCAAAATCAGCGAAACCTTTATAATAGTAAACGCCATAGAAACGTTTGCTGAAAAGTCAAACAAAACCACGATTCAGAACCACACAAAGACATAAACACAGTCTCAGGACAACAACAAAAAACCAAATCTCTCTCTCTCTCTCGCTTCGGCTTCGATCGATGTCTGATCACGGGATTGCGGCAGAGATCAATTTCTGGGGAGAGAGTTCAGAGGAAGACTACTTCAATCAGAAAGGCATCGTCGGGTCCAAATCTTTCTTCACTTCCCCTCGTGGAACCAACCTCTTCACTCGTTCATGGCTTCCTCCTTCTTCCTCTCCGCCACGTGGCATCATCTTCATGGTCCACGGATACGGCAATGACGTCAGCTGGACTTTCCAGTCCACTCCCATCTTCCTCGCCCAGATGGGTTTCGCCTGCTTCGCTCTCGACATCGAAGGCCATGGCAGATCCGACGGCGTCCGCGCCTACGTTCCCTCCGTGGATCTCGTCGTCCAAGACATCATCTCGTTCTTCGATACGATCAAGAAGAACCCGAAATACGAGGGCTTGCCTCGGTTCCTCTTCGGGGAATCAATGGGAGGCGCGATATGTCTTCTGATCCATTTCGCTGATCCGTTAGGGTTCGATGGAGCGGTTCTTGTTGCTCCCATGTGTAAAATATCCGACAAGGTGAGACCTAAATGGCCCATTGATCAGTTTCTCATTATGATCTCCAGATTCCTTCCCACTTGGGCGATTGTTCCTACAGAGGATCTGCTGGAGAAGTCGATCAAAGTGGAAGAGAAGAAACCGATTGCTAAGAGGAATCCGATGAGGTACAATGACAAACCGAGGTTGGGTACAGTCATGGAGCTACTTAGGGTTACGGATTACTTAGGGAAGAAGCTAAAAGATGTTAGCATTCCTTTCATTGTGTTGCACGGAAGTGCAGATGTTGTGACTGATCCTGAGGTGAGCAGAGAATTGTACCAAGACGCCAAGAGCAAAGACAAGACGTTGAAGATCTACGAAGGGATGATGCATTCGATGTTGTTCGGTGAGCCCGATGACAACATCGAGATTGTTCGTAAAGATATTGTTACTTGGTTGAATGATAGATGTGGTAAGGACAAAACTCAGGGTTGAATTCATTGTCTGATTCTCTCTGTTTATTGATGATGTAATGTTGTGTATAGTCAGATTTTATCAAGAACGAACACGTTTGGGTTAACTGTGGCTAGAAATTGATATACAGATCAATCACATTGTTCACGCTTGTTTTACTTGATAATGCTCAGTTTCACTCTTTATGCAAAAGCAAGCTCAGCTTCTCTATTTCAATAGTTTTCTTCTGGTCACAGTCACAGTCACAAACCAGGGAAAACCTTTATGTAACCTGGCATCTCAGAAGATGTGGTAATATATTCATTTGCACCGATTGTTTTCTTTGTGTCCTGTGTTTTCGTGATGACTTCCATTCGCTTTTGGGTGTGTTTCTTGACCGCGCATAAGTGATTTGTCCACTGGCCAGAACATAGAATGATTCTTCATCTCTTACAGCTACTAAAGGTTCTGCCAAAAGGAACGAATGAATATAGCGAAATATTTAACTGATCTGTCGCCAGAACATTTGGACACCATTGCTTCATTGTGTATAAATTGATGGAGATGAAGTTTTTGAGCCTTGCATTTATGATATAGTGATTTGCTTACTGATGAAAATATTGGACCACTTGGTAAACAGTAAACAAGAGATGGGTTGCTGGGTTTGCTTTTATTCTCCAACATGGGTACGGTTCATAGAAAGCTACTTGTGAGAAGGGGATATTGAAATTGAATTGAAGTTTGTTGGGTGTTTGACCAACGAACCACAAAAGTTGCTTCTTTGTCTACTTATCTCACTGTTCTTTAATGTACTTCCTAGGCTCTGTCTTGTTTATCCATCTCTCACCTAACAAGATAGATAGCTGCAAAATTCTTTTGTCCCAAAGAATTTGGCTTTTTTTTTTAAAAGTATAAGTTGTCTGAGTCAATGGTGCTTCTCTTTCAAGTTAGTATATGTTATTTTTGGATTCGAAATATATTAGTGGGTGGATAAACATAAATTCAAATTTGAGGTGATTCAAAATAAAAATCTTAACTAATTATATTCATATCTCGTCTTTATAGATCCCATATTTAGTTGTTTAGCAAAAAAATCCAAAATGGTCATATAATTACGATATTTGCAACGTATGTTTTGGAACTTACACAAAGATTAGGCCCAAAAACGTGCTCTTGATTTAAAAAACAACGATATCATTCGTTGTTTTCGAAGTGTTCAACAAGTAATTACGATGTCTACGTTGGAATTGGCACAAGGATATTAGAAACAACAAAAAGTGTGTTGTCACGATATCTAATGTTTCCTAAATAAATCCATTTTTAGAAGCATGATTCGAATTTAGAAGAACCAACGCTTTCGATGTTATGCAGTACATGGAAACAAAAGGATTCAAGTTAGGGAAAACAATATTTCACTGACAAAAGAAAAAGACATAACAAGTTTGATGGAAAATGACACAAAGAAGAGAGAGAGGGAGACACTGAAACAAGTGTAGACTGCTTCAGAACTGTAAACGAATGAGAGAGACAGAGAATCTGTCAAAACTTGACAGAAACAACGTAAATCAAAGTGATCTTGCAGTGTTTACAGTCGCTGGAGATTCTCTGAGGATTCTCTCCTCCGTCGTCGAAGTTCAAGGCGTAACTCCATGGATCATACTGAAACATAGTCTGCTTCTTGTTCTTCGTCTTCTTCACCGCCTCCTTCACCCTCCGGAACATCTTCTTCCGGTACTGATTCACCGCCTCCAATCTATCCTCCAATCTCATTTTACTCCAGAAAATTCAAGGAATCCCTTTTCTGGATTGTAAAGCTTTAAAGGGTCTTTTGAAAATGGATGAAAGTTTCGACTTTTTGGGGGTTTAGCAGAGGAAAAAGAAGAGGGGATTGAAGAAAAAGTGAGCAGCTTTTTAGGGTAAATGAATTCGTGCGAGGAATTTACATTGGGGGTCACGAGAAAGAGATATAACAGAGGAAGAGGAAGAAGAAGAAACTTTGGGCAGAGTGCCTAAAACATCATTTTCGGATACTCTGTTTTTTTATTCAACTGTTTGGTCTTTGTCTGCTATCTCAACGAATCAATATTCTTTCTTTTTTTTTCATTTAAAATCTAAACATTCTTTCTTCCTTTTTTCCATATTGAAAATAATAAAATATATAAACCCAAAAATTTGTGTAAATATACTAAAAACTCAATACACTTTTCTCATTTAGTTTTTGAATTGAATGTATCAATAGTTTGACAAGTAAAACCAGATATATACTGAGATTTTGAAAAGCTGATTGGATTACAAGTTTGAAAAATATTCAGTTTTTCTTATAAATCTTCCCTTATCAGATTTAACATTTGTAGAAATTCCAAAAAATCTCAATTCATTATATTAATCATTTATATAAATTTTTTAAAAATTTCAGTTTATTGAACTAATCATTTGTATAAATTCTTTGAAATTCATCAATAAAATCTATTCAATAGGATTTGAAGAGATTTGAAAGATAATTTATAACTAAAAATTAATGAATACAAATACCACATCTTATGATGATATTTGAAGCTCATTTTTTAATTTTAATCTCAAAAAATAATAATCCAAAACTCTTAAATTGAGAAAAATAAAAACATTGAAAATAAAAAATTGATTTTTTTATTTTTTATAGAATAGATAGTTTGAAAAAAAAATATTATACATCATTTTAATTAATTAAAGTTGAAAATCCTTTTTAAAAAAATCAAACATTTAATATTTATCATTTTGAAATGGAGGGAGTTTACAAGCAATGAAACATTTGAGTCACACGTCTTTAGCTTTTTTTTATAATAACAGCTATTATATACAGAAAAAACATTCCATATATAGATGATGTAACAAGAGAGAAAAAAGCTTTCTACCAAAAAAAAAAGAGAGAAAAAAGCTACAAAAACAAATATGTTTGAACAAACACAATAATACGGAAACACTAACAATTAAATAAAAAAATTAGCTACCAAAGATATTTTTCCCACTTCCCTATCCATTATTGAACTCCATGCACGATGGATCACTTTTACTAGATTTTCAACGCTCCTGCGCATTTGATCTGAATCATGGCTTCGAATTTGACATGTACTTCCATCGCTCAAGTTTTAACTTTGAGAGTTTGTTCTTCCTTGTCGTGATGCATTTTATATTCCCCTGTTTCACTAATCTTGTTCCAGTCCTTATTCTCCAATTTTTGTATCTGTGAACTTTGATTACGAGAATCAATTTGCTTTCATAGTATTTATTTTTCTTACTTTTTTTTTGTTTTTGTTTATGATAATTCGGTTTTGTTTACCAAACCTTTCAGTTAATTTAAGATTATTGGTTCACAAATATGTAGAGTATATATACAGCGATTAATCGGATTAAAGTATATTTATTCAAGGTTTTGGTTTAGATCTTTGTAGCTTATCCGGATTCGAACAATAGCCAAAGTGTTAGCATGTCATTTGGTTGTATACTTTTCTCGACAAATGTATTATACTCTTGATTTGAAGTGTAGTTTACACTTTATACTTTAGGATTAACTCAGTTATGCTTACTATAAATAATCATCCAGCCACGCGTGTCCTTAATGGTAACAAAAGTATGTTCGTTGTGGCTAAAAATAAAAGTTAAAAGATTCTGAGTATAACGTATTTATGCTTTTATGTTCATTAAACTGAAATTAATTTAGTAAACAAAAAACACTATTCTCTTTGTAATTCAAGAAAAGCTGTGCAATAAAGGACAACATGTGTGTCCCCGAAAAGTTACAAAATTTTCATTTTTTAAGAATTTCTATTAAAATCCCAAAACTTTCACATCCTCACATAATAGCCCCACTTGGTCCCTTTTCTTCTCCTTCTTCATCTCATGAGCTCACTCCTCACATCTCTCTCTGTTCCAACCTTAATGTGAACTCCCCAAAAAGCCGAAACAACACTAAACGCAAACTGACTTCATCTTCTTGAGTTAGCATCAGAAATGAGAGAGCTTGAGCGGTTGAAGACGAGCATGGACCATCATCCATGGCCACCGATTGGAGCTCCGATGAATCTCCGGAGAGAAGAGCCGTGGAAATCTCGATTCGACGACTCAGTTAACGCCGTCTCCTTCGGGTTCGTCGCTACAGCCATTCTCATCTCAATGTTCCTCGTCATGGCTATCTTCGAGAGACTGATTCGGACCACAACCACGACCACTACTAACTCAGATTCCTCTTCTGGTCGTATGGATCCTCGGGTCGGGTTCAATGGAGCAGCATCTAAGCTCGGTTACCAATCTCCAAAGGCAAGTCTTTTTTCACTTTTCGCTCCTCAAAGAAAGAATAAAGTCGTAAAACAGAGATTCCTTAATTGTCGCTTTCTTGTCTAATTACCACTGTTAAAGTGTTTTGACACATTTTGACTAATCTAAACATTTCTAATTTTAAACTCTACTGCCAAATCTGATTTTGACACTTGAGATGAACATTTGGGTAAACACAAAAGAAAGCTTCACTTTTTGTGTTTATAATCTTCGAGTTTTGTGTTTAATGATGTGTAGACAAAAGGTTTAGTCTTTTGGTTAATTATTCCAAAAAAGGTTACATTTTTAGGCTTGGGGGTGATTTTTCATTTGATGTGAACACGTTAATCCGAAAAGCAGTAGAAGAAGAAAACATCATAGGGTTTTTATTGATTCTGCGTACTATTTGAGTATTGAAAGAGACCCAACATTGCACATGCTTTTACATCATCAACATTAAAGATGTCTCATAAGCTTCTTCACTCACACATGCATACACTATTTTGAGTATATACATTGATGTACGTATATATATATATGGTGATGCATTCATTGATTTCTTTCGTCATTCAGAATCTCCTGTTTTTTATTTTTTCCTCCTCCTTCATAATGACGAAGGAGACAAGAAAGAAGTGTAATAAAGTTTTGTTTGTTGGAGATTGATTCGTTTTTAAGTATTATTGACGCGTATGTACAAAACTATGCGTGTTGTTGATGGAAAATGAGGTCTAACGTCTAAGTCTAAAACCATGTGTGGCTGACATGTCCTAGGAACACAAATGACCCCACAAGCTATCTTGAAACCTAGCATTGCTCCTATGCTACAAGTTTAATCATGTTCTTGGGGATGAAAATAGTTTCATAGAGATTGCATAGTTATATTGTCTCTCATCTTACCTATGGACTAAGACTAGCAAATTCGTTAAGCCATATGTGAAGTTAAATGGAATTTGTGAAGTTGAATGGAATTCGAGAAGTAGGCAACACTTTAAAGAGTTTGTTCTTCATTGTCATATTCTTGGGGTAATAATTTCCTGGAGAGTTCTTTGTCTCCCATCTCTTTTTAATACTAAACAGTAGCTTAACATTGGTCATAAACGCCGATTGAATCCCACTTGTGTTTTCAGAAATGGGTTAAAGCTTGAATTAGGTCTTCTTCCCTGATGATCGTGGTGGGTCCTCTTATTATACCTTGTTTTATTGTTAGATATATTCGTTTTGATAAAGACTGATTGGCATTTATAGATTGATTTTACATGGTTATGGAACAAACCATGTGATCAAAGACTAGATAGAACCATTACGAAACATGGGAGGACCCATAAATGGAAACGTAAGACAAGTGTGTTTGCCCTTTTCTTTCTCTTAACTTGAGCTGTTGTTGGGGAACAATGACACATGTTTTAGATCTGTCATTGTCTTCTCCCACTCAAATTCTCATCTGCTTATGTTTTGTTAGCTCATGAAATAACTTTGTTTATGAGAATCTTATGCTTCTTCTATGGCATTTGTTTGTGCTGTATTTTTCTGGTTTGTTTTTTTCTTCAGTTTATGAATGACTGATTTTTCTGATGTATTGATATGCAGATGACTGTTTATGCGAACGGGGTATCGGTATTGATGCCAGGAGACGATATCCCTACTTTCATCGCTCATCCAGCTCCCGTGCCATGTCCTTCCCAACACATCATCTCACAGTCTCAGCATCAACATAGCTCATCAAGAGATTCTTCCAACTCAAACTCCATTCAAGAATGTTGAAAGACTGTTTTTAATCTCGAATCACCACCATTCACCATTGGCTTATTAAAACATTCGAGCGACCAACCACATTGAGTTGAGTTGAGTTTTGCATCGGATGTTTTTTGTTTTATGGTTTTTTTTATCTCCTGATGATTTCGCTACATTGATTGGGTTTGGGGAGATTATTTATCCGTATTTTGTGTACATAGGCATTAGGATCGAGAACTGGTTTATGCCCTTGGCATAATTAAGCATATATTCAAGATTTGACTTGGGTTTTTGTAGTCTCTCTGTCATTTGCTTGTTAACATGAGAAGAGAAGAGTGTAGTCACTCGTTTTCAAAAATTTGGAACTTTGCACACACAACTCTCTATCTTCGTCCTTAAAACCCATTTTTCATTGGAGTTATTCAATCTCTATTAAACTGNATGCACTTATATCATATATAAAACATATATATATATATATATATATATATATATATATATATATATAACATCTAAATCGCTTATTTCTTGACCCAAAAAAAAAGAAGTAAATCGCTTGTTATGGAAAATGGGCTTGGAACTTGGGTATAGTGTAACATTGCCTCTAATAAAGACTGCTAGATTAAAAACCTCGGTTCAAACTGGATTGGGAATTTAGGACCATCGAAATTTGTATCATCGTAATTAGAGAATTAATGGGTTATTGAAAAACAAGTGAAAGGAGATTAATGGTTTTTATAGAAAAAGAAATGTGTGTATTGTGGATTTATATAAATTATGAGTGGTTGAAATTGTGGGTATCGTAGAGTGAATGGACATAAGTAACATAACTTTCTGAATCGTGGTTTTAGCCTTTTAGAGTCTTAAAAATTCTATTTTAGAAGATCGCATTCTAAAATAAGAACAAAATCATAATAAAGTCATCAGTTTTAACTTAATTTGGTGGAGGTCATGTGAAGCTGGATGCTTAAAATCGGACTTGGCTATAAATTCTAATGGCATTACGATTTTTAAACCAGCCGTAAAAAGGTGTCAATGAGTTTTGTAATTTAACTTTAATTTTTTTTTGGGAGTTGCTGTTTTAAATTAATTTCCAGTGGAAGTTTTGGGTCGACATATGATTTCGAATTTGGCTGTTCTTTATTCGTCTTTATGTTAGTGATTGAAGTTTCTGTAATGTATTGGATTTTGGAATGCAGACATTTATCTCTTTTGTTGTGTAGTCAATATCGATTCGACTGTTATGTAAATGGTACGGGGATATATTTTCGTTCGTCTGGTCATTCTAAATGGTACTTCTGTCATATGTTGTTCAATTAATTTTCGGAAAAGTTTACATATACAACTCTTTTGCATCTATGACTTCTAGAGTCCACGTTCATAAGTTTGCATCAAAATATAGCTTTCTATGAATGTTTTAAAACATGCGTATCTTAACTTGTGACTTAAGACGGATTGAATCAGAGTCTAGTTTTCACTTTGGATTGACCGTGTCCGCACAATAAGACAGGTAAAATAAGGCGTACGAGTTCACAATCACATTTACTGATGAAACTGTACTCTTCGTCTAATGTCATATATACAACTTTGTAAAAAATAGATACCATTATTAGTTACCTGTTGTACTGTTTTACTCGTAAAAAAAAATGAAACATGTCATTATAAACAGATCTTGTGTGCTTAAATTGCATGGTGGTGTGTGTACATGGAGTGGTGACCATCAGGAAATTTTTTTAGTTTGCATGGCAAATTTATTGGTCATTATCTTAAATTTAATTTATATATATAGTTTCTGTAGTTAACGCAATAGCCACTTGCGACATGGCACACATCAGAACTATGTTAAAAACTTATCATTCTGACTCTTCTTCGCTGCTAGCTTTTCCCAACCATAGACATTGCAACTGATAAAAAAATTCGAACGATTTAAAGAGCTTGTCCATAGGTTTGGTCAGGAATTTCAATTCATCATTAAACACTATTTGGTTCACTGTTATGAATAAAAAAAAATACTACTTTAGTGGAAAGTTAGTTTCTCACCCATATGGCCATATAGAGTAAATCCAAAAAAATATTGCCAATAAATACCCAAAAATGTCACCCTTCACATACAGTCTGCTGCCATCATAACACAACATAAAAGAAAAAAAGAACAACGTCATTATCTGTTATGGGTTGTTGCGTCAGCTCCGCCACGGCCGACCAGAAAGATGAGCCCGTCTCCGGAAAGAACACAGCACCGCCTCCATCCGTTGTCGAGGAAGAGACAGTAGTCAAAGAAGTCTTGTCCGAAACCACATTGGTAACTTCTTCCTTGAACGACAATTCGGCAACGGAGACGACGACGACGAACAAGAAGATCCCAGAGGGTGAAGAGAAGAAGCAACCGGGAGCTGTCGACGTTGCTCAAGACCCGGTTTTAACCGAGAACGGTTCGGTTGAACCGGGAAAAGGATCGGAGTGCAGTTTGAGCGAGAGCCTGCTTTCTATCGTGAATGGGTACGACGAGGAAGAAGCGAAACAGAGGAAACTGCAGGGAGTGAGACAGAGATCTCCGGCCAAATCTCGGAACCGGGTCATGGTTAATAACTACCCGACCCGGAGAACGGATATGTCTCCACGTAAGAGAAACACCGAAGGAGGTGGAGAAGAAGGAGCTGACTCGACGAGGCTGGTGCCATCGGGTACGGGTCAGAGAGACCCGACTGAAAGGTCCGAGAGGAGGAGGTCCAGGTCGCCGGCAATGAACAGGCCCGTCATGATGGGTCCGGCTCGGAATCATTATACAAGTACGACGGACAATGGTGGAGGAGCACTGAGGAAAAAAGGCCAGTCTCCGGGTCGGGTGAGACCTGATCCGAATAAAACTGGGTCGGAGCGAGATTGCCATCATCAGTGGCCGAGTTGCGGTGCGACTGGAGAGAATTACAATTGTACCCCTAATGATTCATTTGAAAACCCTCTTGTTTCCTTAGAGTGTTTCATCTTTCTCTGAGATTTATTATTATGAAGAAGAATATTCCGGAGAATAATAGTCTCGAATTATCGTCGGAATATAATCAAATAGTTCGTTTACCTTCGTATTGATTTATGTATTCCAAAGTTATTTATCTATTCAGTGTTCATAAGTTTCGCAATTTTTAGGATTTGTTTGGTTTTGTGTCTCGTCAAATATATTTTCATTTTTTTTTGGTAATTATAAGAATGGGGAAAATATAAAAATCAATTAAATGATATAGTAGATATATGAGTTGTTGGACGGCAAAAGATTTGTTTCTGTGACATCAATTATTATATTTTCTGACAGTAAAACTCAGACGCAAGCAAAAAGGCTTCGTAACTTTGACTCCCCCAAAAAGTTACCCATACACTTAATTCAATTTACATTCAATTTACATTACATTATGTGTGTTAGTTTTTTCTCTTTTATAAAAACCAGAGTGCTCTGATGAATCTACTCTTACATATGGACTAAGTTTTCATCATCTTGAGATATCTACTCTTAACATATAGACTAAGTTTAGTAGTTTAAACCAGTATCTCTTTGTTAGCATCAACTAATTGACAACTTGAATACGTTGTGTGTATTACAAACGATATGAAACTAATAAAATACTTAATGAGACTCGTCTATTCTGAACAGTGAACAGAGAGAGCGAATCAGTTGTAAAATGTAATAATCTAGTGAAATGTGTTCACGTAACAAATGACAAAACTAGTTTATCGTACATTACTTTAAATTTGTTTAATATGTTCTTTTTTTTTTGGGTGGGCAATTGTTTAATATGTTCTGATTTGTGTATTCACAGCCTTACTCAAATCCCGTATATACAATCTCTATAAGATTCTACTATCATTTAGATCTTCAATCGTGTAAAACAATATTGGGATCCTTCATTTTGGTTACCACACTTACCGGTGAGTAAAATCCCTTTTGTTTGGAAAATCATTCAAACATTTTTCTTTTACATGGCAATTTTCTTTATTATTTAGGCTCATCTTTTGGAGAAAGCATTATAAAGATTTTGCTTTTTTAACGCTTTCTTGCTTGTCCTTTTGCACCCCACATCACGTAAACTAAATTTTTGGATGAGTGTTGAATAATTTCCGGCGAGAAAAGGAAGGTTTTTTTACCGTTAATTATCTACCTTTTTGTTTACATTGTTTCCTTTCAAGTTTGTGGTCATGCTTATGCTTATGCTTATGCATATAAAAAATAAAAATAAAAAACAGGATGAGGCCATAAGTTCTGACAATATAATATATTTAAAAGCAATCGAGTGCATCACAGCAAATTATTAATATGCATAGAGATTTATGTTTGTACTGATCAAGTTTACTGCATATCAAATTCCAGATGTTGGACATTATGAGAAATCATTTTTTCCTTTTAAACTTTGATATGCATATCGCTCTTCGAATAAACTACTATAATTTTATTAATATGAATGTCATCCCTCGGCAAAACCATAATATGTTTTGCTTAAAACTTTTAATATCGCGACTTTTGAAGACTAAATGATTTAATAACGGATCAAAAAATGGTAGGGCAGAAAATACTGGGAGAGTCGATGTAAAACCAAAATTTGAAGCAAAATGAAGCTACAATTAATTTATACGAATGAAAACATTCGTTATGTGCCTTGGATCCTCTGGTAACAGGTGACCAAAAAGTACCGTTCGCATTCTTTAGTTTTGTTTCGCTTTTTGGGGTAATGAGAGACCATCTTAAAAATTAAGGACAATAATAAAGCCTAACTTTACAAGATCTATATTTCGCCTACAAACACTTTCTAAAGAGACCCAATAGTTCGAATTCGCATTTATATATCGTCCAAGTTCAAAACTAATTTTTGTTTGTATATTAGTACTACAATCATTGGTCGCATTAACATAACGTTTGAATTGATAGTTCAACTACTGGTCTATATATCACGGCTATTGATTTGGGTTTTTACTAAAGTACAAGACTCAGATTAAGTGAACCCTGATCTATCTTGACTTTGTTTGATGTGGTTTTGGTTCGACCTCTGTTACGTGATAACTTGCAATATGGAAAGTACAAATACATATATATTTAATTTGACTTTGTTACAGTTCGATTCAATTTTAATATCAATGGTTTAGTAGCTGAACTGCCAATGCTGTAGGGTGAGAGATCAATAGATCATGTTCAAGCTTTACCACTTTGATTTATTAATACTTTTTTTTTTGTACGACGATTTCTTAATACTTATGAAATGACAATATTCGATTATGGTACGAGTCCAGTTTCGGTCTAGAATTCTTCTGGATGATATGACATTATTTTCAAATGTAGAAATTAAAACCAAATTTTAATTCGGTATTTTTATGTGGTATTGGTTCGGTTTAATCTGATTGTTATCTTGGTTTGAGCTAAACAATGGTGCAATCGTTTTCTCCAAAAATTGAAGGTATTTCTTTGCGTTGTTGTTAGTTGTTATTAGTAGGCCCACGAGAGGCATCCTTCAAGTGGGCTTAACTACCATTTTGGGCCATACCTTGCTTGTCAAAGGCCATTAAGCTTGGTGGTATGCTTTTCTCTTTTTTCTAGTCTCAACTCTCAATAAGCAATGCAATATTGTTATTAAGATTAGTCAGGGTGTGTTACGCCAAGCCCTAAATTAGTCATCGACGGAAAAAAATGAGTTTTGGAAGTTAGCTACTTATTATTATTGTCAGGAGAACTTAATTGATCGATAATTTTAGACCAAACAAAAACAAATTGATTGATAATAGTTATATTAGTTTTAAAAACAAAAAACAAAATCAAAACAAAAACTAACCAACCATGTTTATTATGTAGAGATCATACAGCTTATATTTGCTGTTTATTCGGGTCATTAATAGTTCATGCAAAACTTAATCTCATCTCAAACTAAGATCATGGCATGCCATTAAATTATTACGGTTGAATTGTTCACAATTCATGCATCACATCACTAAAACAATTAAATATATATTCCTAAGAAATTGATAAACAGTGATTGTAAGTTGTAACTGTAAACACAAGACCAGAATTCTTAATTGTTAACATAAAAAAACAATAAAGCACAATCATGAAATTGTCTCTCTCTTTTGTTAAAAGGTTCTACCATAAAAATCCATAATATTTCAAGTAATAATTATAAGTTTTAACTTTTAATATAGTAAGTGTTTCTACTTTCCATTTAACTACAACATCATCAAGACATCAACCAAATAGTTTGAGTTGTGGTATTAAAATTTGTAGACAAAAAAAAATCCCTACTAGAACAATCTCACAATCACACGTTTTTACCACCAAGAAACATTAAATTACATAAACGCAAAATGGGAGTGGGATGAAAAAATGATGATAAGTTGACCTCGTGGGGTCTCGCTCTCTTCTCCCATAAAACAACACTTTGCAGAGCTTTACCACTTCACTGCTTCCATGGCCCATCTCACTGAATAGGTTGTAAGCTCGTAAATTTAATCAGCTAGAAAACGATAACAATGATAACCTATGGTTGAATCATTTGGATTTATTATGTAAATGAATATAACGGGTCACATATGATACAATAGGTGAATTAATGGATCACATATTCACATATATTATTTAGATTTTTTTTAATATGTTACATGGATATTAGATATTCCACTAGTTCCAAAACGGATACAAGCTGAATATATGAGATCATCTGACTATCCCAATTTTTGTATGCATATATTTATTTCAACCGGAGAATGTTTTTTCTTTATTTTCTTGGACGACGCAGCATTTTTCTTATGGATTGCATTTGCATCAAGATGATAAGTATGTATACTTCTAGTTATACCTGCTGGCAATAGAAAAACTCCAAAATAAAATACACAAAGAAACTATAGTTAGATGAGCATGGCGACAATAAAAAAAAACATAAAAATTAGGCGAGAGAGAGAGAGAGAGAGAGAGAAGTCATTGAATTATTATTTCTGTTTCACACTTTGAGACGAAACCTTGAACTGAGAAAACAAAGCCGTTGGCTTTTGTAAGCCGCTCGTTCTTCGAGACAAAACACACACACACACACTTAGGTCTCTCCACTCTCTCTCTCTCTCTCTCTCTCTCTCTCTTTCTCACTCTTCCAAGTAGTATTTTTCGTCTTTCTCTCTCCCCTTAAATTCCGACGAAATTATGTTTCACTTTCCCTTTTAATCAGGAAAATCCCTGTTTTTCCTTCTCCTTCCTGCTGGTTTTTTCTTTGCTCTTCATCACATTTCCTCAGTATCTTCGTTTACCTCCTCAAGTTCTCTTTTGAAGCAGACAATCTAATCGGAAGTTCAAGTGGAGACTGAAGCTATGAGCTTCACAAGTCGAGGAGTGTTGTTCTTTGTTCTCTCTGTTTTAGCCTTGACAATGCCGTTCTCCGCTGGAGTCACCAATCTACGAGATGGTAATAATCTCTCTCTCTTCTTCAGTTTTGGTTTTGCTATGTCTGTTTATTTTTGGTTTATTGAACACAATGGGTTTTGAGTTCAGTCCAAGTGAAAGTGACTTGCATCAGTGTTAGGGTAAAGTAGTTAAAACGTTAGCTTTGTCTTCGATTGTCCGGATTGCCAGATTCTATTGCTTTGAGACAAGACTCCAAAAAACCCTAAAAGTTTTGGTTCTTGACGCTTAAGCTCTTTAGTTTCAAGACCCTAAAATCTGTCCTTGTTCTCCATTAAATGGGTTGTTCTCTCATGATTACTCTTTGGTGTTTAGATTTTGTGGAAAATGATTTTGTGATCCGTTTGTTTGCTGTTTAACCTCTTGCAGTTTCGGCGATTAATAACTTGTACATTACTTTGGGAACACCATCTCTACCACGGTGGCTTGCTTTTGGAGGAGACCCTTGTGGAGAAAAGTGGCAAGGTGTGGTCTGTGATTCCTCAAACATCACAGAAATGTAATGCTTCCTCCTTTGGTCTTTTTACTCTTGTTATGACTTGCTTTAGAGTCACCAAAAGAAGAAGCTTTATTCAGGTTCTGACCACGTGATTATTGTTGTTGGCTGCAGAAGGATACGTGGTATGAAGGTGGGTGGAGGCTTAAGTGACACCCTGGCTGATTTTTCATCGATCCAAGTGATGTAAGCAAAGCTTTTGTTTCATTTTGTTTCATCTTCATGTTTCTTTTGAGGCCTCTTGCTTAGTAAAGAACATGCAAGATGTTACCCATTGGCTATGCTCTGCTTAAGCTATACAGTTTTTGGGTAATAGTTCAAATATTTCCCGGTTATAATTTTCGATAACTTCACAACACACTCTCTCTTCCTTTTTTATATGGACAGGGACTTCAGTGACAATCATATTTCAGGGACTATTCCACAGGCTTTGCCTTCTACCATCCGAAACCTGTACATTCGATTTTTGATTATTCTTTATGGCAATACTTATGATACAACAGCTTTAAAGAGTTAAAAGACGCTCACACTCTTGGTTTCATTTTCTTGTTTCAGATCTCTCTCTGGCAATCGATTCACTGGGAATATTCCCTTTACATTGTCCTTTTTATCCGACTTGTCAGAACTGTAAGTCTTTGACTCTTCGTTAAAGAAGATACTGTTTCTTGCATCTCTGGTCTGGATCTTATCTGACTCTGAAGATACTCTTTTCTTTTCCCTACAGGTCGTTGGGGGACAATCTTTTATCTGGAGACATACCCGATTACTTTCAGCAGTTATCAAAACTGACAAAACTGTATGTTTTCTCCTTTTCTTTCCTCCCTTTCCAGGTCTTTCACTTACGCATTTAGTTTCTAATGCAGGGACTTATCGGCTAACATACTAACCGGGCGTTTACCTCCCTCCATGGGAGACTTAGCGGCTCTCAAGATATTGTAAGTGCACTTGTATAAAGCCGTAAATACAGATTGTTATCTATATCTAAT
Source organism: Sisymbrium altissimum (assembly GCA_900406495.1). Classification (NCBI taxonomy): domain Eukaryota; kingdom Viridiplantae; phylum Streptophyta; class Magnoliopsida; order Brassicales; family Brassicaceae; genus Sisymbrium; species Sisymbrium altissimum. The sequence continues at coordinate 15,099 of OVBI01000026.1, read as the reverse complement.
GTGGCTGGACTGCAGGTATTTGCAGGACAACAAGCTCATCGGAAAACTAGATGTTCTAGAAGATCTTTTCTTAACCGATTTGTAATATTTTCTTTCGCCTTGCGTACTCTTTGTTCTCGACTCTCCAACCATAAAGAAACTTTCAGTAACTCACTATGGTTTTTGATATATTTGGTTCAGGAATGTAGCAAACAACATGTTCTCTGGACCTATACCGCCAAATCTATTGAAAGTTCCGAATTTCAAGTAAGTATTCTTTAAAGAAAAGCTGATACACTTTTGTTTTTTTTGGGGGTCTTTGGCCACTCAAGGTTTATCGTCTCTATAACTGCAGAAAAGATGGAACTCCATTCAATACATCTATTATAACACCGCCTCCGCCTGCGGTTGATCCTCCTCCTGCGGTTGATCCTCCTCCAGCTACTCACCGTGCTCCTCCTACTACTCGTGTCCCTCCTGTTTCCGGTGTTCCCCCTGCTCCTTTTGCTCCTTTTGCTCCATTGCAACCACCCCGAACACCATCACCCCCTCTGGTTTGGTCACCGCCTTCTGATAATGAAGGAGGAGATCCCTGGAACGCTGTGTCGGGACAACCTACCTTGCAAATATCACCTCCTTCAGGTTCAGGGTCAGGAAAATTCTGGTCCACGCAGAGAATCATTCTAGTGGTTTCTTCAGTGGCTATAATTGTTCTTGTATCTGGCTTGTGTGTTACACTTTGGAGATGTTGCAGAGGCAAAAAATATAGCCGATATGGCGCTGATTCTCGTAAAGATTTTCAACGACCATACTTCAATAAACCTCCATCTCAACCAACCCCCATCATGGGAAAAGGTACATTGATTCTTTTACTTCCAAGAAGGAAAATAAAGCTTGAGTGTTGTTGGCTCATTGGCTTTCTTCTTCTGTTCTACAGTTTCTCGGGAGCCTATGGTTAAGCCTTACGATGGATATGGAGCTGGAGACAGGAAATACGGGTATCCTATGCCACCACGGGCTGAAGAGAACCGGAGAGCGATCCCTCCTGCTTCATATTATAAGGATTTCAATACGCTGGAAAAGCCGCTACAACAACCACCGAGGCATTTCCAGGCCAATGATGCTGGTTCAAAGAGAGCGGCTCATTTTCCTCCTGGCTTGAACTCTTCGTCTTCCGCTACAGTTTTCACCGTTGCTTCACTTCAGCAATACACAAATGGTTTCTCAGAAGAACATATAATCGGTGAAGGGTCGCTTGGTAATGTTTACAGAGCCGTGTTTCCTCATGGGAAGGTGTGACAATTTCCCTCTTATCTACTATTTACCCGTTGTGCACTCTTATTAACATCTTGAGATGTTATTATGTTTTGAAAACTCTCTGTGATATGTAGTTTCTTGCGGTGAAGAAGCTGAGCAATACAATCAACAGAACGCAGAGTGACGGTGACTTCCTCAATCTAGTCTCCAATGTTTTGAAACTTAAGCGTGGGAATATATTGGAGTTTCTTGGTTACTGTAATGAGTATGGTCAAAGGCTGCTTGTGTATGAGTACTGTCGTAATGGATCACTTCAAGATGCACTGCATTTGGATCGCAAATTGCACAAGAAGCTCACTTGGACTGTGCGTATGAATATTGCATTAGGAGCTTCCAAGGCATTGCAGTAAGTAATCGAACCTCAAAATGTTGTGCCAAACCTATATTTGGAACATCTAGAGGAACTTTGAGTTTTTGGTTTCAGGTTCCTTCACGAGGTATGCCAACCGCCGGTTGTACACCAGAATTTCAAGTCTTCCAAGGTTCTCCTTGATGAAAAGCTCTCAGTACGTGTTGCAGACAGCGGTTTGGCTTATATGTTACCACCACGTCCAACGAGTCAGGTAAAAAAAATTATCTTTGTTGTCTGATTTTGAAGATCTCAAATTCTGACATAGGAGCGTGAGTGATGTAAGGGAAATGATGGTTATAAACTTGTAGATGGCTGGTTATGCCGCTCCTGAGGTTGAGTATGGAAGCTACACGTGTCAGAGCGATGTATATAGCCTTGGTGTTGTGATGTTAGAACTGCTCACTGGACGCAGACCATTTGACAGGTTAGCATACTCTAAAGAGACAACAGATAGAACCCATAAAAGAATGCGACACAAACGAGAACATGTCTCACTTTTTTTTTTTTTTTTTTCNTCCCTTTTTTTTTTTTTTTTTTCATGTAAAAGCACTAACTAACAAATCCCCTTATTTTTTTCAGGACAAGGCCGAGGGGTCATCAGACACTAGCTCAGTGGGCTATTCCTCGGCTTCATGACATCGATGCGTTGACAAGAATGGTTGATCCGTCGCTACATGGAGCATATCCAATGAAATCGTTGTCACGTTTTGCAGATATCATATCACGTTCTCTCCAGGTTAATTTCACTTAAAGTCATCACCATACTAAGTGAGAAAGCAAAGTCAAGCGACAGTTTTTGACTCTGGATAAATGAACTAACCTTTTTGACTTCTTTTGATGTATAGATGGAACCAGGATTCAGACCGCCCGTATCAGAAATTGTCCAAGATCTTCAACATATGATCTAAAATATACAACCTTAGGAGATGTTATTGGTTTGTATATTTATAATGACTTATAAAGATTTGGATTTTATAATGATCTTTGTGTTATTCAATTAATACTTTTCAAAACTATGTTAAAATCTGGAGCTATTAATTTATGAATTTTTAGTAAGTAGTTATAAATCTTTAAAAATCTAAGTTATTGGATTCGTTATTAAGTAAGAGTTCAATCCTTTTAGCAAACGTTTCAAAAGCAGCCAAATTTGTATTATGTCAATTGAAACAGTTGTTATAGTCTACGAGACATCAAATCCTTTTTCTTTCATAAAAACAAGGTGTTTCTTGCTACTTAAGCTTCTCTATTATCAACACAAATAAAGTATTCACCAAATAACTCATTATAGCTCCTATTTAAGCTTTTCTAGAAAGTTAATGTATATCCAAGAGATCGAATGTATTGTATATTTTATAAGTTAATGTATATCCAAGAGATCGAATGTATTGTATATTTTATTTATTGTATTGGTAGCAAAAGATGGAGATGTTGCGTTTATTGCCCTAATTGCTCAACGGGGTAAATTATCAAGTTTATACCGTTGCATAATAAAACTCTTACACTTTTGGCTATTCGATAATAGTAGTTTTAACCTTTTCACCGTTTTTAGGCACATTTCTTCAGTCTTTATACCTTATACCTAAGGAATTCCATGAGAGTTAAATATTTAACGTCATGCATGACCTCGAATATAAAATCACTTGTCAATCATCTACTTATTAATGAGAAAACTTGCAAATTTTGTTCTTCTATATATTTTCCTAATTAACTAAAACTTGTAAACTCTCCCCCATTTGGTAATTGAACTTTAACGTTTTACCGCTTTTGGCGTTTTGGGATTTCTTCGAACTTTTTTTACTTTGCTAAAGTTTTAGTTGAAGTAACATAACTAGAAAGTAATTCTGATTGGCTAATTATTTTATGCTACGCACTACGATAAAACTAATTAAATCATATGGTAAACGTATAAACAATCGTGGAAAAGTATAAAAACCATTTCAATATCGGTCGACAAAAAAAGTAGAAAAATAATGTAAGCGTAAGAGGCTTATTCTATACAATTTCCGATGATCTTAACTAGTATTTAGATTTTTAAGGATAGTCACCTCCCAGTAATGAAGCAATCCTCGTGTGTAAATGGTTTCGTTCTGGAAAACTAAAAAAAGAAGAGAACTGTCGCAAATTTGTTGATTTTTAACAAAACCGGACGAAATATTTATGGAAATTAGCTATGCATTTTGTAGAACGGACGGAGCTATCAATGTGCTACTAGCCTACTACTACAATGTAATGATAGGATAAGCGTACTTTAAAAGTCAAATGAGTGGTTGATTGTTACCTTTTGTGAATGGGTGATTATTTAAGCAAGCAATGAAGCAACAGTTTGTTCGGTTCGGTTTAGCATTCTCAAATGAAGAAAAAGGAAATCAAAAATAAAAACAAAATAGAAAGACAACCATAATCGAATTACGACCGTAATAATAAGTTATAATCTTATAATGCATGTTAAGAACACATATATGCTGTTCGGACGTCTAGTCACACAGTGGGCTTTGAGAGATTCAATTCCACGATTCGACGTATGTTCACATAGGAATTACGACTAAATTTAAGGAAGCAAAGATTTATTTTGGTTTGGTTCATCATCTTGACTTTTTGATATTAAAAAATGGAAAAATCAATTGGAAAACTAAAAGCTTTGATTCGGTTAAAATGTCTTTTCTATAGATATGAAAACTGAAGTTGTTCAAGTGAAGAAAATCCTCTTAATTTTCAATGAATAAAAATTGTACCACGTGTAATTAACAACCACGTAGTAGCGTAACTGTTTAATAAACAGTATTTATCCTTCCAGAACTTCATTGAGAAACGAATATATAAGCTAATTTCTGATTATTTTTGGTTTCCGACAAACTCTTGCACATGAGATTTACAATCTAGATTTAGATTATGAGTTGATTTTTCAGCAACAAGAATAAAATCAAAATGGAAACTAAAATAAAAACTTAGTTTAAGAAAAAAAGTTAAGCGATATACTATATACCTTCCGAGAGCTAGCCTTAATCAGAACCGGAAAAAAGCAAGCAAAAGCTTAAATAGTTTGATAACAATCGAATGTAATCGAGTTAAAATAAAAAAACCGTACCAAAGTATAACTGTATTGGGTCCAAATGAAATTTAGCTAAACCCAAATATATAAAAATCAAAACATAGACCTAAAAAATCGGAATAAGCATAAAGCCACATTAGTTGCACGAATCAAGAAGAAGAACAAAAAAAAAGAAAATATTGGGTTTCGGAGTTGCTTAAGGAGTGAACTACAGACACTCGTGTCTCAATGAAGTTATTGAAAAATAATGGAAGAACGCAAAACATGGACTTTTTATTTTCTTTGTAATTAATTACTAGTTTTCTTCTCTTATGCGGTGTAGCAGAATCCAGAAATTTAAAAGTATGATTTTTATTTATTTTAATTTTGTATATTTTTGTCAACTATCTAAAGTAAGATTAACATAGGAGTAGGACACGAGTCGCGATATACCTTTTTTAAAAAAAGATATTTTTTTGTTTGTTTTGTTTTTATTTGATTTTTTTATTAGGTAGGTTTCGTTTCGTTTCGTTCAATCTGATCGATAACAGAAAATTTATCGCGGCCTATAAAAATTTATTATCCCAGTTTTTTATTGTTTTTCCTTTCACGCAAAGCAACCAAACACTTCATCTCTTCTGTTCTATTTCTCCTTCTCTCTCTCTCTCGAGCTGGCTCTTGTCTACTGCCATCACACAGTGATTCTGCTGCATGCTTCAGATTTCTCTTTTAAGGTCTCCTCTGATTCCTCCGATATTTTTCTTTTTTGCTGTTCCGTAATTTGTTTTCTAGGGTCTCTTAAAGATCCTAAATTTATATATAAATCACACATCGTGCCATTAAATTTGATCATTGACCTTTGTCGATTCCATTCTCTTTCTCTCTCTCTCTTCTCTGTCTTTTCTGTAAACAGAGAAAGGTTCGATTTTGGTGATTTCTTATTATGTGTGAGTTTTCTTCTTTCCTTGTCAATAAATTTTGCAATCAATGAAAGCTTTTTTTTTATAAATCCTCGTTATTATCTATACAATAAACAGTAATTATTACTACGACTCTTCTTTAGATCTTGTATACAATTAATACATTCATACCTAAATTTTCTATTTTCGTTCCTTTTAGAAAATCCTTAGCCGTTTCGCTTTCTCGGGCCCCAGTTAGTAAAACCTGAAGGACGCCATCTTTTCTATTTGTTGCTGTTACAAAACCTGCCACTTTCAATTTTTCATTGCTCTTTCCCGGGAAACTTTTTTGTTTCTTTTTCTTTTTTTCTTTCTAGTTTATTGGCCCCTTTATTACATATATGCATTCTAAAAGTTCTAACCTTTTAAATATGGGTTTTGTGCCTTAGCTGTATCTGGAGCCTCTGATTTTTGTTCTGTTTCCTCTGTTAGGCTTTTTGTTGCTACTCTCGTTTGTGCTTTGTTTAACGTGATATTATTTTTTTTGTCTCTTTGTAATGTTGGTTCGAAAAATTGACAACTGTTCTTCTGGATCATTCAGAGTGCTATGAGCAACATGCATGGTCTTGAATTCAGCCTATTATACTGAGAGACTTAGTAACCAGTGAAGTCAGGTTAAGGTGTCTTCTTGTTCTCTGTTTTTGGGAGAACACAAAGGCAGGTACGGTCTGCTGAGTTTTCTGATTCTTGAAAGATACGAGATTTCTTGCAAAAGTAGTCTTGGGTTGAAAATGGGTTTGTTTGATTGTGTAGCAGGATAGATTATGGAACATGGTTTGCCGTCTATGAAGTCGTTCAAATCATTGAAGTCACTTGTTAAGAAAAGAAACAATGCTCAAGATGTGGTAAGCTTGGTTCCTCGATTGTGTTTGGGTTTATTATGCTGTTTTGACTACTAGCTCTGAATCATGGTAAAACGTTCGAGTCTTGCAGGGTAAATCCGGGTGGAAAATGAAACCCTTTTTGGCCCTCATGTGTACAGCACTTTTGATCTTTTGGTATAGGACCACCAATATTCAATTCGAAGAGACAGAGGTAATGTTATAACCGATGCTGATCTCTTTGGATGTGGTGATTTGATTATTTGATAAGTAAACTTCTTTTTTAATTTGTACCCTTCAGCTTGAAGAAGCAGATTATCCCTTTGATATGGCAAAGGTAACATTTTAATACTCTGCATTATCATCTTATTGTCTTCATGTGTAGCGCAACACCAGTTTAACGTAAGGTTCAATCGTGGATTGTCTCCAGGAATCTGAACCAGTCGATGAGAAATTAAAAGGCTTGCCGCGTGGTATCATGCAGCCTAGATCGGACCTTGAACTAAAGCCTCTCTGGTCTAGTAGTAGTTTGAGGTCAAAGGTTAGTGCTTTTGTATCAAGAAGCGTCGCATAATTAATTGAATATCTCTGTAGCTATAGGAATATCTAATGAGTGTTGTGATTGTTAAACACAGGGTGTCGACATGACCAACCGTAACTTGTTGGCAATACCCGTAGGCATTAGGCAAAAGGGTAATGTCGACGCTATGGTAAAGAAGGTGTGGCTACTTTTTTTCTGAGTTGATCCTAATCCTAGGCAAGAGCTAATAGGTTTCCTCTTAATGTAAAGCTTTTGTGTCTCTCAGTTTCTTCCAGCGAATTTCACAGTTGTTCTTTTCCATTACGATGGAAATATGGATAAATGGTGGGATCTGGAGTGGAGTTCAAAGGCCATACATGTAGTTGCTCAGAACCAGACTAAATGGTAGTTATCTTTCTCATCTTCTTTCCCACTTGGCATGTCAAGTTATATCAGATGATAAAAATAGTTTTTACTTTTATGATTTCTTCTCATCCTATGCATCCTTAAAGAAGATAACATTGAAACAATGTTTTGTTTATATGTTTCACTTGTGTAACATCGGTTTATATTATATATATTTCCCCCTCTTGAACTTTAGGTGGTTTGCGAAACGATTTCTCCATCCGGATGTTGTATCCATTTATGATTATATTTTTCTTTGGGATGAGGATCTTGGAGTAGAGAACTTCACACCAGAGAGGTAAAAGTCAGTTTCTTTTCAAATCTTATAGTGAGCTTCATGAAGCTGAGTGTGACACCAATCATTTTCTGTAGGTATTTGAAGATAGTTAAATCAGAGGGACTGGAGATATCTCAACCGGCTTTGGACTCAAACTCGACTGAAATCCACCACAAGATCACACTCCGATCCAAAACAAAAAAGTTTCATAGGTTCAAATTCTTCATTGGCAGAGCTTTTCTCTTTGTTTGTTTTCAACACGTTTGTTACTTATGTACAACATGACGCCCTGATGAACACAGGAGAGTTTACATTAATAGAGGCAATAAGAAATGTTCGAATGCTAGTGAAGATCCTCCTTGCACAGGGTAATGGTTTAGTAGGCGACGAATAATTTCTGCGAGTTTTTGAGTGTATGTATAACTAATACTCTTTGTTTTGTTGTTTTCTCTGTTTTGTAGATTTGTTGAAGGAATGGCTCCTGTGTTTTCAAGAGCTGCTTGGTTTTGCACTTGGAATCTTATACAGGTAAATTTTTCACTTGCCGTTATTTATCCATAGAAAGTTAAGTGACCGACCCTTCAGTAAATTTTTCACTTGCGGTCATATTTGTTTTGCCTTTTGTAGAATGATTTGGTTCATGGATGGGGAATGGATATGAAGCTAGGGTATTGTGCACAGGTGATCACAGTTCTCTTTCAAGATTTTTTGCTAACTTATTATCTTACCGAAATGAACAATCTAGTCTTTTTGAAACCTTGTAATAGTCTGAAACATTCTTATTTCCCGAATGGAATCTGGTTGCCCCAAAAAGAGCTTATATTACGCTCCGGATTTCGCCAAAAACTGTCACCTATGTCCTTCCTATTTCTGAACGTGTAGTTCAGCAATTAGTCATTCGATTGTCTTCAATCTGTGAGCATGGTTTGAACGTTTTAGGGAGACAGGACGAAGAAGGTAGGGATCGTGGACAGAGAATATATCCTTCATCAAGGCATTCAAACTTTAGGCGAAAGTGAACATTCTGAGAAGAAGGTATGATCTTTTGAATCCAAGATAAAAGAACTATCTCATATTAGTATATAACCTGTTTTTTCTCTAATACCCGCAGACCGCAACAGCTCGTGATGTTGGGACTAGCGTAAGTTTTATTGACTTCATAACACTCTCCATTCTCCATTCTTTTGGCCTCTAAGCTCACAGCTTTATGATTCTTTTCGTTCATATTTTGAAGAGACATGGTCATACAACATTTGATTCGAGAACCTCGGTGAGTAAATCTCGATAAGATTCTTCTTTGGTATGTTGTCACCGTTAGAAGGAAAAAAACTTAGCATCAGAGTGTTTGTATGGTTTGATGGAACAAGTAGATAAGGAGGCAGTCGACATGGGAACTTCAAACTTTTGAAGAACGATGGAACAGAGCGGTCGAAGAAGACAAAAATTGGATCGATCCATCGTCATCGAGCTCGAGGACGAAGCGGAAGAGTAACAGTAATAACAGAAGGTTAAGGCGTGGTAGTACTCACCGGGTAAAGCATAAGAGAATTCAAGAGACAGCAACATCATTAACACACAAATAGAATAAGGAGGATTTTTATACACACGGAGCTTGCTTCCTTTATGTAATTATTAGTTTATATTATTATTAATTTATTATTACACTTTTCTTTAGTTAGCAACTTAGCATTGCTTCTATGAATATAAAAGATGGTTTGTTTCTAAATTGATAGAAACTCATGTATATTCTTCATATCAGGATTTTTCTTTTTATATTATACATGTAGCCCTTCTCATAATATTCTTATTGAGCTGGTACGAATAAATCGGTTTTATCTCTGCCAACTAGACTTAAAAGTTCAAACCAGAGGAATTGTATCTCTGAAGGAAATGACGATGTGATGTAGTCATGTAGACACAAAGTGCACTTTTTCAAACGTACGACTACTTCAATTAGAATTTCTCTCGAGTCCTTCTCTCTATTATCTTTCCTTCAACACTACTTTTTTTTTTTTGTAGTTTTTCTATTTGAAGTCTTGTACATTTGAATAGTTTTGACATATATTTGTTTTCCTGGCTTGGATTGGATTAACGAGTTCCTTTTAGAGCATTTTAACATCCTAAATGTTCTGCTAAAAAAATGGAAAAAAATATCCAAAAGAAAAACTGAAAATGAAAATGGATAATAAATTAATGTTATTGGCTAGTCTGTCGTCTTCTGTCTGTTCTCATCAATGGTAAATTTCTCATCCTACAATGTTTATTTTAAGTATACTATAAAATGAAGATAATATTGACGACAGTAGTAAAATAGTGAAAAAATAAAGTAAAAAAAACGGAGGTGACGCTGTAAATATGAAGAATCGGTACGTGTATGGACGTTATCAAATTGTTGTCGCTCTCTTTCAAAGTGTTGATCTGATAATTGGAGGATTGTAACCATGGCTGGTCGCTACGATCGAAACCCCTTGGACGAAGGAGAAGAAGTCAATCCTTTTGCTGTAAGCTTTCACTTTTCTTCTCTTTGGTTCTTCACAAGTGAGTGAAAATCATGTGTAATCTCCCTTAAACTTATTAGCTTGTTCGAATTGGGCTTTGTGTCCGTTTGGTTCCTGTGTTTGCTTTACTTGGCCAATGGCCATTTCTTTTACGGTTTGCTGTCCCATGATGTTTTTCTAGCTCTTTGATTCTTAAGAACCTTATTGGTGGTGCCTGATGATTGTTAATTTGTCTACCTTCTTAGAATCCTGGAAGTTTACCCGCTGCTTCGAATTCCAGTCTATCGCCTTTGCCTCCGGAACCTGCTGGTTTTGGCTATGGTCACACCGTTGACATTCCTCTTGACAGGCCGGGTTCTGGTACACAGGTTCGATTCATGATGGAGTAGATATCTTACGTTTTGGGATTAGGTGGATATTTGGATTAGTTTTATTGATTCTTTCGTTGTTGGAATAAAGGATTTAAAGAAGAAAGAGAAGGAGCTCCAAGCCAAAGAAGCTGAGCTAAAACGGCGGGAGCAGGTATCAACTGCTAAGAATACTATAAACTCCAACTCAATCAACACTCTTTGAAGCTCACATTTAAGAATATTCATTCTGGAAGTGGCTATTTCAAACTTTTTATTCAAAGAATAAGACTATCAAAGTATTTAATTTGTGTATCTTTCGTTTTCAATAGATGATTTGTTCTGTTTCTGTATAGGATCTCAAACGGAAAGAGGATGCTGCTGCACGAGGTATACCTCTTTTAGCACCTGTTGCAATACTGTTACGCAGAGGAGTTTGAATTTTCTGTTAACTGTAATCTCTGATATGTGTCTCTATCGGCTGATTCATTTTCCTACAAATAGTCATCTAATTTGCTCTTATGTTACCTTTCTTTCTAGCCGGAGTTGTTATCGAGGTGAAAAACTGGCCGCCCTTGTTCCCACTTATCCACCATGACATTGCAAATGAAATTCCAACTCGTCTCCAAAGGCTACAGTATATTGCATTTGCAACATATTTGGGTACGTATGAGGACTTTTCAACAGTCACTCTCTATTTTCGCTTCACCTATTATAGATTAAGTAAGAAGATTGTAAGATGGTGAAACTTTACTTATGTGTGTCTCCGTGTCCAATAGGGTTGGTTCTTGCACTTTTCTGGAATATCATTGCCGTTACTACAGCTTGGATCAAAGGAGAAGGTCTTTTCTTGTTCTCTTACTTTCTGTTTCCGCTGACCAAAATGTGCCTTTTTACAGCCTTGACTTTGTTTTTTTTCTTCAGGAGTGACGATTTGGCTTCTTGCTCTTATTTATTTCATATCGGGTGTCCCAGGAGGCTATGTGTTATGGTATCGCCCTCTCTACCGTGCCTTCAGGTTCTTATTTCTCATACCTAGTCACTGAAAGCCGTAGGCATATTATCCGTATTATGGAGTAAAAGTCTTCAACATTTTTTTCTTTCTTTTCCTTACTCTCTTGCTCAATGTGTCTTTTGTGTTGGAATCCTGCAGAAGTGATAGCGCTTTGAGCTTTGGATGGTTTTTCTTGTTCTACATGGTGAGTCCCTAGTCTTTTGCTGCTTATTATTAATGACATGGTTCATCTGACACATTCCTTTCTGGCCACAGCTCCACATACTTTTCTGCGTCTTTGCTGCAGTTTCTCCTCCTTTTGTCTTCAAAGGAAAATCACTTGCGTAAGTTTCCGCAAAAGCTTAGGACATTTAGGGTTAACACAGTTAATAGCTGCATATATGCGAATCTAGCCTGTTATCAATTATCTGATTGATCCTTACAGGGGCATATCACCTGCAATAGATGTGTTAGGCAGTCAGCCATTGGTCGGGGTAAACTCTCTTTTTTTTTTATCCGTTATGAGCTCTTGGATTGTGTCTTTTTCCCATTTCCTCCGAGTTTCTGCGACCAATAGATAACCTTAGAGGCTCCTGATCATATTTTTCATTGATCATTGATTTCTTGTTTTGCCTATCACAGATCTTATACTTCATCGGGTTTGCGTTTTTCTGTCTTGAATTAGTGGTTAGCATGTGGGTTATTCAGGTCTCTTTCCGAATCTCTAATCTCTGGATTTGATTATAGTTTCCGAGGCATAACTCTTTTTTGACATTTGAATTGTCCATTTTATTTTTTTCTTTTGCAGCAAGTATACTATGAGATGAGACGGGATGCTGCAAGAGGAACCATGGGAGTTGCCATATGATGCATCTCCTGAAGCCATTGGTTGTGATGTGTAATATTTACACTCTTCTTCAGTTGTCATTTTAGTTTCGTTGATAGATTTTTGAGAAATTGCACTTTTTGTTTTGTTATCGTGGTGTTCTTTAGAGCAGTAAAGTAAAAAAAGCTCATGTATATTTGTGTTTGTTCAATTTCAAATTGAGTTCAGATTTCTTACACCAGTTTGTCGTGAATCGCGTTCGCCAGATGCGTTTATACAACTATTAGATATGACTTATGAGTTATGGTATATATTCCCTCATCCATATAACTTTTTTTTGAGCGTGACCCTTTATTTTTCTCACGTGAATTTTGCTGTTAGTCTGGAAATTATTAATATACATTAAATTTATGTAACTTTCGGTTTATGCATAGAATACCTAAAAAAGATGTAAGCTTTTTTTTAGTCACGTGAATTTAGTGCAAAATGGGATTTCTATATCTATTAGACTATTGTTTAATCATGGAGCACTTTAAGTCTGTCAGGATCTTTTTGTCCCTTTTGCAACTGACCAATCTACCCTTGTGAATAAGGTATAAACTTTTGAGTCTTTTATCCTAGTGGGATCACAAGTTGGTGTCCACTTTAGAAGAAAGCTACTTACTTTTCTCATAACTAATTATTGATTATATGCTTGCAGACACTGATGCAATGCACTTGGATATAGTCTATCTATTATGCTTTTTTTTATTACAACTATGATTTAGTCACTCTTAGAGCAATCAAAATTATAGTTTATTTTCATTATTAACCAATATCGATAATAATTAAACTGAGTTTTTAGTGTTCCAATTATATATATAAAATTGGATAGCATGAATAAACAGATAAAAAGATATGTAAAAACTTATTTAGGTTTATAACAGATATAAGATTGACTTGTTCAAAAAAAAAAAAAATAGATATAAGATTGACAAAAAGGTTTAATAGATATCACTTTAAAGTACCACCATGAAATTGTATAGTAAAATATAATCTTACAAATACAGTATGATCAACAAAAACCCTATTAAACCAAATCAAACAAGATTTTATTTGATTGATTAATTAAAAAAATAAAGTAAGATTAATCCAAGGGGCGGCAAGGGACAAAAGCGTCTAAGCAGACGGTGAATGGTAAATGGGGCGAACTTGTAATATTATCCAAAAGCAAGGCTATTTGGGAGAGCACTTGAATTTATATAAGACCTATGAATCCCCTTGTGGTTGTCACTACAACAAATCAAACATTCTTGTTTTTCAGTTTACCACTTCTTCTTCTCTCTACACTTTCCAAAACACTTTTGACCTTTGATTGACTCCGACAAAGAGAAAATGGAAGGGAGAGGAAAAGTCAGCATGATCAACGGTGGAGATGGAACTAGGAGAGATGGCAGAGAACACAGTAGACGTCCGATACCAAAGAGAGGGCAAGTCAAAGTTGGGATTTTGCTTGGCTTTGCTAATTCTTTTGCTTCCATCTTTGGCTCCGCGAGAAACTTCCATGGACCCTAAATCAATTCTGCTGTTTCTCAAACCCACAGAAATATTTTTATTTATTTTTCAGAATTTTCCTGTGGTTTATTAGAGTTAGGTTTTGTATTTAAGAGTGGTGATTTTGTTTACTCTCTAGGTTGTTGAGTTCATTTTCATTTTATCTTTTTGTTTATTTTTGTACAGATCCTATGCTTCACAGTCACTTGATCAATTACTATATTTTCCAACTTTACTTTAGATTTTTTATTTATTTTTATCTCTAAAATTCACGCAAGTTCATCATCTCAAGAAAAAAAACTACCAATTCGATTGTCGATTGATATAGAAGTTTGCCTTTAAATACGAAAAACTTTATAACATTTCAACTAAATAATCTAGTTTTGATAAATCCATAACGTATAAAACAATCGCATGATGAAATTAGGATATCTGCAGGCATTAACTGAAAAAATCAAAATAGCTACTAAGAAAAAAATTTCCGATCAGTCTTATTTGATTTTGTGAAATGATCAATAATCTCCTAATCAAATGCTTTGGTGATCCGGTCTGGTCCGGTTTCGGTTCAAGTGGCAGCAACATCAGCATGAGTGTCACTTAAAATCCGGTTTAGTATCATGGCTAGTCTAACTCCTCCCTGAACAATTCTCTTCATCACTATTGGCATCCTTGTATCGAAATACTCCTCTGCAAAAACATATTTACGAGATCAGATTATCTTTTTTCTTATGAAAACTCTAAATCAGCTTGGTATTACATAGAAATTAGAGAGAGATTACTGTTATTTAGATCAACGAATTGAATTTCGTAACCCATTGAACTCATCATACATTTAATTTTAAAATCCTGGTTAAATGATGATTATTTAAATTCAAAATTTCTTTGACAGTCGATCTAATTGAATACCATTAACTATAAACCTAAAATTAAAAGTTCACTTTGTATTACAAATTTACAGCATCAACTTTATTTTATAAAATCACATAAATAGTGAACGATTATAGCTCATAACATTTAAAATTTTGTTAGCCGTTTGAATCTCAAGACGAATAAAATATGTAGAATTTATTTGCTGTGTTTGGAAGGACATTTGTTAAATACCGCTACCATGTTGTAAATTTTTTTGAGAAACAGATTTATGTTATTCCGGTTCAGTAATAAAACAAAAAAAAATCACTCAAGAGTCAAAATCTACTACAGTAAAACCTCTATAAATTAATAATGTTGGGACCATGAAAATTTA